>CABEEJ010000197.1:103657-131346 GCA_901482245.1 Timema douglasi
ATATATATATATATATATATATGCATAACAACTGAAGTTTTATTTTATTTTGGCCAATTTATTCCCCCCCTAAGAATCTGCAAAAATCTGCACCTTACTTCGCGTTCTCTTCCAAACCACCTTAAAAACACACAAAATGAATCAAACTAACTACACAGAAGATGCCCCTTCCGTCAAACATAGTAATTACTTTGATTAAATACCAACATTTTGATAGACCTAGAGACGAAAGATCTTTTCCACGACATGGTACACCACTCTTTATACGAAGACCGTATCTTTTGAGTGGGTCGCCAACAGATGGAAGAAACCTCAACCTCAATCTATATATCGATGTCTGGTTTTGTTATGTACAGGCTTGAGTAACCTAGCAACCAGCATTCGCAGGAGAAGTTTTAAGTGGTGCGACTAATCATAGTCGTAGACCTAGTATATAGCCTCTAGGTGGACGTTTTTATACGTCCCCTTGCCGGACTTTTGTAAACATGAGTTTAGGGATGTGTAAACATTATGGCTGCAATACTAGCCTATGTGAAACAAGAATGTTTAAAAAGTTTTAATTTAATATGTTGTTATTATTATATTATTATTAGCACTGCGTTTTAATACCTGTTCGGTTGTACGCTAATGTGTAATGGTAGGGTGATTGCGAGATTAAATAGAGGACCCACAGTTTAACGTGGGATCCGAACCACGGTGGAGGCCTGGTATTCCCCACGTTCACAAGTTGTGATTAATACATGTCTTGCCAGAGGTGAAGGAAGGGTTTGGCAATCGGATAAATCTGTGCCGGGACCTAGGATTGAACCCCGGACTCCCAGTACAGAAGTCTGACACCTTACCCATAGACCACCAGGTCACCCACTGAATATTTTAGAGTGAAAATGGGGTCGAATCTAATCCAAATCTAATATTTCACAGTTCAACGTTTTATTAAATCTAAATAAAATATAAAATAAAATAGTTTTTTTAATCTAGTCTATTAAAAAATAGGATGCAAATTTATTTGGTCAAGTTGCCACACTCAATATACCGATATGTAAATATTAATTTAGTCATCATTATATTCACTTCCACCACGTCTTTGTAACTATTTAGGCTATACGCAGATATTATAATTACTATAAGAGAGTAGGAATGATGAAGGAAACGTTTTAGAGGTAATCTACCTGCATTTGCCTGGAAGGAGAGGGGGAACCCTTTAGGGAAAACCACCCTCAGTAGACTCAACCGGGATTTGAGCCCCGATCTCCCCAGCATCAAGAGGCCAATCTAACACTAGAGTTGCGTTAGACTATTCGACCATTAAAGCAGGTATATAATTTAGTCAACTTACTGTAAGGCCGTCACTTATTATTATGATAATTTAGGTTACTTTACTGAAAGTTATGTCAAGTGAAATTTAATATTATCGTATAGTAGATTGCCATTTCCTACCCATGCTAATCCAGGACAAAAATTATAAAATATAATAATTACAGTAACATCATTAAAATATGTGTTTATTGTGCATAAAAATCATCACAAATATTCACAGTAAGTAATCAAATAACCAAGGAAGAACCTAAGAAATCAGTATTAAAAATCATACAGATACCGTATAAAATTTAAACATAAATAATTCTTACTTGAACATTTTTTAATATAAAACACTATATTTTAATTATATTTTTCTGGATGATTAAAAATAAATCGTAATTGCTTTTAATTTTGTTTTTGAACTCTTCACAAAATTACACTCAATTACATCTTGTTATAATCATTGCTTTTAATGTTTCGGCATTCAGTTTTATTATTTTCTGCGTTTCACAAATTATTAATTATGTAAAAAAATCCTTTCTGTGGCTGCATTTGTCCCTGGAAGTCTTCTCGCTAACTTCTCGCCTCCGCCTTTGTACAATGGGTGAACTAAAAAAGACGACTTTCTCTGGGTCTTTTTTTTCTATTGTATCTTGACTCCTGAGGTTTAGTCAAGTGTATCAAAACGCGCAATGAATCTGAAACGCAATGACTAAACAATAAAATAAAATCTTGTACATTCAAAACAGGACAATTTTTCAAAATCCGCAACGTTTTCCGGGACATTTACAGATGTGGTACAATGTGCTAAATTTCAGGACTATCCCGGAAAATCCGGGATGAATGGTCACCCTATCGTATATTTGATTTTTATTGCGTTGTGTTTAATTATTAAAAATTGGTCTATTATTTGTACTAAGATTAAATAAACTTTTAAATAAATGATTAAAACATTTTTTTCTCGATGTTAGAAAGTAGGGATTATAGTATTTTTGTTTCCTTTTCCCGTGGTAAACTCGCCTCCAGCTGTATTTTTTTTTTCCCCGAACCAACGTTGTGGTTCATAATAGCAATGTTTATGGATGACGCGCCAAGAGGGAAGCACTTCAAAATAAAGGTCTTTCTTCCTGTTCATGAGCCTTGAAAGACATAAATTGATTTTTATTTTGATAGCCCCACATTTTATAGTTTCATAACCGGGTTAAGGGAGTTAAGTTATTATGTTGACGATGGAGTGGGTTACTGTAAAAAACATTTCCGGTCTGATACATTTGTATTTACAAATATGTTGGATCATATATATCATATAAGGGCCTACTGCACAAACACAGAACGTGTAATTCGAGCCTTTTAAAAATGATCGTACAATTAATATTAACAAGCCTATAAATAATTTGATTGGTTGAAACATGACCTATTAATGTTACGGTTGCCCGCAAAAGTGTGCAAATGGTATGAATATCAAGCTTGTTTAGTATTGTCCACCTGTGACAAGGATGTTAAGGTTCGAATCCTGGCTGGATTAACTGAGGGTATTTTCCCCTAAATGGTTTCTCACTCTTCCTCGACACAAATGCTAATAAATTTCGTTACAAAGCTAGACAACATCTCGAAAACCTTTCCCAGTGTACTCGACTGAGGGTCAAACCTCGACCTTCTTGCGATTTAATACATCGCGAGCTTGATGCCTTAGACCGTCTGGCCACCAGATTGGGCTCCAAAATATTAATCACACCTCACAGTATTTTAAAGGCAACATGAGTTTCCACTTTTTAAATAACGGGCTTCTAATGAAAATCGGATGGTATTAAAACTACTTTAATATACTCACTCATATGTCAGGTCATGTTATTTGCATGTGACACACTTAATAGACATCATTCAGTACTGGTACCTATAAAAGAACACACTTAAATTAGAGTAAAATGTTATATTTGTAAACAAAAAAAAAAAGGTTTGAATTTTATAAACTACACTTCCTAATCAGAATCTTACTAAATATTAGGCCAAATGACTTTAATAAGCTGACTGAATTTATGCCAAGTTAATTTTTAGGCTAAATGGCTCATGGTCAAATTGACTTTCTATTATGTTAAATTTCAGGCCAGCTGACGTTTAGTGAAAGTATTTTTTAGGCCAAAAGACTTTTATGCCAACGATTTTAGGCCAAATTGACTTTAGTAACCGTTTTATTTCCAATTCATTACAATTTATTTAAAAGTTCTAAAATGTTTTGTGTTTATAAACTCTTTAGTCAAAATGTGATTTAAAAATACAGTGAAAAAATATTTAAATTAGGTTTTCTAACTCGTCATATTAAATACTGTGAAAATTTATTATTATTTTTTTGATTAGAAAAACTTCGGAATTTTAGGGAATCTCAAGACTTAAAAAATGTTTCGCCCCTGAGGTTGTTTTATAATCTCAAACCTGAGTATATGACTTAATGTTGTTGGAGATAACCTTGACGTAGCACCATGTAATGAAGCCCACATGATGATATCTCCACTATTCCTTTGAAATGAACCTCTCCCTAGGCACGTTTTTATGCAGTAAAACTTGCCAATACCCATTTTGTATGCGTTAAAACTTTGAACAATCATTATAATATATTTTAAGGCACGAGCCTGGATACCAGGTAGGGAATAAACGTCACACTGAGTTATTTAACAAAAAAATAAGTTCCTATTTTTCAGCAGAACCACCAAAAAAGCGGTAGGCCTACAGGACATGAAACACGTATTTTTTTGTTTCATACCACCGCGTTATATGCTTTTTTACTAATTATTGCAATGCGTTAGGTATTAGAAATGTTATATATACAGGAAGTGTACCCGAATTTGATTGGAAGGAGAGTGGATTAATATTATTGTTAATGAATTTAATAAAAAATACTCTTTGATAACTTCCGACTACCCGTTTCGGTGGGCGCATCGTCTAACGCGCTACTCTCGCAGTAGACAAAGACTGTCGATGACGGGGGGATTGAGGTTCGAATCTCGGTCGGGTGTACTAAAGTATAAAAAAAAAATGGGTACACTTCCTAAAAATATAACCTTCTTTATCCCTAAAACCGTTAGCGTAATTAGTACATAAGCGTATAGCTCGAACAGTTGTTAGTAAGACGCTGTACTGAAAATAAGCCCTTCCGATCACGAGTCCCTCTTTTAGTGTCACAGACTCTTCTCTATGAAATAGTGACGTTCACTTTTGATGTTAAAATTTACCTAACACAGGTCGATGGGGTAGGGGAAAGGGAGGGGGGAAGGTCTGGCCAAATGCATACTTGGTGTTACATAACTTTAGGGATGGAGGGGAGAGGAAGGGTAAAAAAAAAGGCAAGAAAAAGTGCTACATGGCTTATGAATGACCCCAGAATATTTATAAATGGCTATTGTGACGTTACTGAAGAATATTTCGTTTATACAACCCTCTTGCCTCTGTTTCAGTCTGTTATGTTTGATTTAAACCTCGTGGACCGCGTCATATACATGAGGAGGAGGGGGGTGAGGGGGCTTGCATTCTTTATAAGGCTAAAACTGTGAACCACGTTGTCTCTCTGTATTTATGACTTTTTTTTTTCTCTTTCTTTGGAACATTATATTTGTATTAATGATCCATGTTATTACTTTTTGTTAAGTCCTCGAAATTTATAGAAAGATAAACTATGGCGTGAAAGTAAAATTTATATTTTTAAAATACATTATTAGATATGACACAAGTTTTAGTAAAATATAGTTTATTTTTGTGAATTGATGTAAATATATAATTATTAAAAATAACTGAAATAATGATTTATGACCAATAAAATATATTTAGAAATTCTACGTAGGGGTAAAAATTAAAAATGTAAATGATTTAAGTAATAGTTACTTGTATTTTATTCAATAGTTAGTTTGACGAATGGCAGAGAAGCGTGAGGCTGAACATACTTTCTTGTTTAAAAAAATATAAAAGTCAAATATATTCGTCTTATATATAATTTTATAAGCCTGTTTCTATAATATAAATTTAAAGGAAATAACTAAATAAACAAATGACCTCTCATTTTTAAGGGTAGGCGTCCAGGATGTCGGCAAAAATAGTAGTCAAAAACTAAAACACAATATTTTCCCTAGCGAATTTTCATATTTTCCTTCTGAGTGGTCAATGGGGTCATCCATACAATTATTTTTTTGTACATCATCATGAAAACCATGATTTGTGTATAGTTGTTTAACGGTTAGTAAAATATTTCTCTTTGGATAAAAATAGTATTTCAATTCGTACTTGAGTGGTTTGCTGCAATGATTAGATAAATAGCTGGGCGATGATCGTTTTAAAATATTTCATCGTGGCGTGAAGGGGAAAAAATATATACGTTTTGATTCAAATTAAACACAGGAAAAAATCTACGTAAAGTTGATAGACGTTGAGTAAAATTTAGTTAGAAAGTTGAGTAAGGGCTTGTTTCATAGAACTTTTCCCCATAAAAAGTTTAGAATACATTTTAGCATAATAATCTGCAGCCATCATTGCAATGATCCATACATTATTATAATATTATTATACTACTATAAAGCCACATGGCTGACTCACTCACTGACATTTGGCAAACTTATATCTCTTAGCCTGTCACCGACGGAAAAATTCCAAAAAGTTAAAAAAAATTATATATATATATATATATATATATATATCTTTAATCCCCGAAAAAAATTCAAAAGGTGGAGCAACTTTAAAGTTCTTTGGAGATTTTTCTTGTTGCTAAACGGTAAGACCTATATAAAAAAAGTAATTTTGCAGTTTGTATAGCAACACTATTTCATTTATTTTGGCAAAAAAAATAATTGTTTTAATAGCAACTCTTAGCTTAATTTTCTTCACATGGTGATATCAATAGTTGTTGAATATCTGTCTTAAGGTGTCTTGGAATTTAATGAACACTTTTTCTCTTCATATAAAAAGTTTATCCAATGCCGCTATGCTTATGATAGATATTCAACACCTGTTAATAACAACATATATAGAGAATTAAACTATACGTTGCTACTGGAGCAATATTTTATTTAATTTGTAGAAAAAACTGTTTTGCCCTTACATCCCCACCTTAGGGGTTTCCTAAGATACCTTCAACATTTCTCTAAGCCTTACCTTCCTCATTAATATCTCATTAGGTAGTGTAGATAGGTGATTATAGACTCCACTTATATCCGATTCACATATTAAACGTGTAACCTAACTTGGACCAGCTCATTAATAACCTACTCATCCTTATTAAAGGATCACATAGTCCGCCATGTTGAATCGATCACCGGTAAGAATTTGTATATCCCCCGGATCGAGGCTATCTTGATGACCTACATTTGAGGGTAATGTTATCCCGTTTGAGGGATGTAAAGACGCGTACCTATTCGTTTCGACAACGTTGTCTCTCTTCATTACACCGGTTACAGGAGTGTCATTGCCAAGCGCCTCGAAATTAATTAAAGCCTCTCTTAATGAATATGATTTAAATTGACTTTAACGGTGCTATGAATAAACCTGTGAGCATGCTTGAGGTTAATTGATTTGGTTTTGAATACTAGAAACAATTTGTTTTAATTTTGTTTGGTTTTATTTTAACTAGCATGACCTGTCGGTGAAAAAATTAAGCTAACAACTCTCTCTCAACAAATTACATTCATTATTGTTTTATAAAAAATGTGTGTAAAGACATTTTTTATTTTAAATCAAAGGATTTCTAATTTATCTTTTTATGTTTTTATTGATGAGTTTAAAAAATCAAATTCATCAAAGTATTTTTTTATATCTATGTTTGACTTAAATAAGAAAGTTTCCTTGAACAGGTAACTAAGTATGTAATAATTACGGGCTTAGAAAACTCCAGTTCTATCCCAGTAGAAGTTAATTTGCTTAATTATTTTTTTATTGTTAGGTTGTTATTTCTTAGACATCACATGTCTTACACGAGCGTTAATTATTTACTGTAAATAGTTACTTATTTTCAGTTAGTTTTGAATGTCGTTTGTAGATTAAATATTGTTTTATAAAGTTTTCTTCAAACACACTACACAACAAAATAATCCTAAAAAAAGCACGTTTAATCCAAACCGTCTTTTTAAACTGGTATTCATCCTTTTATCAATAATTTATGCGTGGGCAAAAACTCGCATATTTCAGCTATTATTAGTATTATATATTGTTAGAATCTGTAACCTTCAAAAACTATTTTAATGTCCCTCCCCCACCCCGATTAAATTCATACCACTATTTTAAATCCTAGCTCTTTGAATATCCTTCATTGGTGGATATGCGGGCCAAGGCGTTAAAACTAATCTGAGCTGATTTGGCGTTGATGGAGATGTATTGGTTAGGATCCTGGTTCAGGGGTGTACTAAGGTGGCTTTCCCCAAAATAGTTTTTTTTTACTCTCCGCACAAATGTTGGTACATTTAAAATATTTTTCTCCTCCTTGATCCAATAGTGTCACTATACAGATAGCCGGACGTGTGGTAAGAAGCGGTGATAAAAAATAAACATATCTAACGTTATTGATTATAAGTCTTGGACACCATGATTCCTTTCTAGGTGTGGTTGTCGAAGATATTTACTATTGGTTTACGGATCCCTCTTGTTACCCAATTACAGTCAAATTTTCATCCTTAACTGACAGAACATACTAGATCTATTTTCACGTATTCATACGTCACCTCATGTTATCTGAGTCTGTCACTTTAAATATATATTTTAAATGCCTAAAAACAATGCTAATAATATAATAAAATGCTATCAATATTGACCACAAAAAATAGTTCGTATTTTCTAAAATATTTATTCTTTCTAAGGGCGTGTCTTACTAGTAAGCCTGTACTAGTTTAATCTTCTTCTTCATCATCATCATCATCATCATCATCATCATCATCATCAACTTTTCCATGCTTTGGCCGGGTCAGTTTAAGTTAATTGCCTCCATCTTTCCACAATTATTCCTCCTTTAAATGCTTCCATTCTACTCCTTTCACTTGCACACGTTCAGTTAATCGACTCCTCAGCTCTTTCTTGATCTCCCTTGCGCTCTCTTTACTGCATACTTCCTATCCATCATTTTCTTTGGTATTCTCTCCTTCTCCATCCTCATTACATGCCCATACCATCTCAGTCTTGTTTTCTCTATTATCTAATTTACTCCATGTAACCCCCACCCCCCCACTCTTTCCCGGATAACTTAATTATTTATCCTGTTTAACCTCGTGACGCCTTACATGCTCCCCCCCTCCTCCCCCTATGAACTCCACTTTCCTTATCTCTTACATTCAATGTCCTAGTTTTCTAGTCTCTAAATCGTGTTTAGATATAATCAGTGTTTAGACAATGTAAGTTAAAACATCCTTGTCGATTATATCTTTGTTCTTTTCACACCTTGAGACGCTCAAGCTCCTTTGGCACCGAAGACAAAGAAAACTGTTATCCTTTCATTTTTGGTAATTGATGTGTTCTTGTCTTTACAGGTGAGTGCACGTGAACATTCTAAAGATTCTCTCTTGGTTGACTAGAAAATAATGAGGTAAGTGGATGACATAGTTTAGGTTTATATCTAAAACAATGATTTTAAGATTTAAAGCCACCTTATTCTTTGAGTTATTTTTACTTCCTCGTAAAAGTGTATACTCGTGACAATAATGTCTGCCTCGACATTAAGATGGATCTTGAAGTTTTATATGCCCCCAAGTTTAACAAATTGGGTCCTATGACTGTACATGGTGTCTCAATCTAAAAGGTGTTATGACTCTAGTTTAACGCTGGTAAATCTTAGAAATTACCGATAATTCCAAACATTATCAATATTTGGGGGTAAAAGTTCGAAATATCTTATACAATGGTTACATTTTGAGCTTTTACCAGTTCTTATCGATATATATTAACATTAAAAACATATCTTGATAAGAGTAATCATAAGTAATAATAATAATATTTAGCACCCCGTCTTACTACCCGTTCGGGTTATACGCTTTAAGTACTAATTACTCAAATGGATTAGGAATTGGGAAGGTTTAATTAGAGGAAGTGAACCCGCATTTGCGTGGAGGGAGAGTGGAAAACCATTTAGGAAAAACCACCCCCAGTTCACCCGACCGAAATTCGAACCTCGATCTCCCCGTCCTCAGCAGTCGAGATCAACACGACAAGCGCGTTAGCCAACTACGCCACCGAGGCGGGTTAGTAATCATAAGCGTTATTTAATTAATTAAAGGTATTATTTTAGTTTGCTACTTTTGTTTGTCAGCCAAGTATTTGAATTTAAAAGTAACATATGTTTGGTACAAACACATACACATAAAAGTTATTATGTGTGTATATATAACAGGTAGTTTGCGAAATCTGGATAATGTCGAGATTAGCCGGGAGCTGACAACATTATCCAAGTGCAGTGGATAGAGTAAGAAATATAAAGTAATTAATTTCATTTTCGACCTTATCTGGATAATCTCGACATTAGCCAGCAAGACTTGGATAACGTTTAATACTATTTGTAAAATCAAGCGCGTGTGAATACGGATTATATTTAGGAACGTCATTTAGATCTCTGAAATTGAATCATAGCAACACACTTAACATTCGAAATGCCTCATTCTGATTATTTTTTTTCCCACTAGCCTAAACTCACCTAATACAACCTATCCTATCCTAACCAACCTAACATTTTGACTTTATTCAAATGTGGGTGGATAATGTCGTTATTAACCGAATAAACTTCGAAAAACATTATTTAATCTCCTCTCATTTAACATTATCCACGTATTTTGGATAATTACAACATTATCTGGATATCTACTTTATACACACACACACACGTACTAGAGAGAACCTGACAGCCTGTTGGTTGCTATGGCGATGGTTCGTTTGGAATGGGTGGTTACATGGTATTTACAGTCGTCCTCGACTGCCGTGTGATTGCGTCGAGGGAAGTCTGGTAACAGACTCTTCTCCCTCTCCCCCACCCATGCCCCAGCTCAACCCTCCCATAATCTCCCAGGGCACAGAAACTGGGTGATGTTTCGACGACTCTTGGCTTCCACGACTCGCGACCGCTTCGGTAGGAAAACATCCCAAAGAACAGCGTGCAACGTTTTAAATTTGAAAACGCGAAACCGTGATCAAGTTTTTTTTTTTAAATTTTGTAGTTTATATCTTAAAACACGAGGCTGATTCATATAACGATTTTGATCACTTGGTAGGGATAAGGAAATTGATTTGAGTAAATGCACCCACACATACTTAGTTTGGGATTATAAGGTTTAATTTAGAGGAACTTTACCTGTGTTTAGATAGAGGAAGAGTGGAAAGCCATTTAGGAAAAACTCACCCTTAGTACACCTGACTGGGATCGAACCCTGATCACCCCGTCATCGGTAGTCTAGTCTATAGTGAGAGTGACGCTTTTGACTATGCGGCTACCGAAGCGGATCTCGGTGTTAAATCATTTGTGGAAAACCTACCTCTTATAGACCCAGTTGAGATTTGAACCAAGACCTTCCTGTCATGTGCGAAACAATATATTGTGAGCCTGGCATCAATTGGCCAGGGGGGCAAACATTACATTTATAGGACCTAATACCCAACCAAATAGCCCAACTTTAATAACGCCACGAGCGAATATATATATTTTTTTTCAAATAAATACATTATACAAGCAACATTATACTTAGTTTTATGGAAACTTCCTGGAAATTAGCGGATATTTACGTCAGAGCCAATTGACTAATTTGTTGATTATTTCCGCATTTTGAAATATTTAAATTTAGTTAGCTGGTGGACCGGACACAACCAATCCAGGGGCCGTGGGTTGGACATGTCTGATATATATATATATATATATATATATGGGACTACTCTCACTCACTCACTCACTCACTCACTCACTCACTCACTCACTCACTCACTCACCGTATTTCCCCAACCTCTGGGCCTGAAAACTAGGAATTTTACGTTACTGTTCCTTTAAGGCCCTGAGCAAGAGATAAAAAACATGGTTTTGAGAAATTCTACCTCTACGGGACGAAAAAAATTAATTGAGAGCTTTCATAACTAACCGATTTTTTC
The DNA here is from genome assembly GCA_901482245.1 of Timema douglasi. Classification (NCBI taxonomy): domain Eukaryota; kingdom Metazoa; phylum Arthropoda; class Insecta; order Phasmatodea; family Timematidae; genus Timema; species Timema douglasi. The sequence continues at coordinate 115,040 of CABEEJ010000197.1, forward strand.
CTTAACCATAGGTCATATAGCCTTGAAATAATTTAAACCAAGGTTCCTTTTTCCCAGTGCTATTACAGTTTTTATAGCAAAACATTTGTTTTATTAAAATAAATTAAATAATCATCCACTAGAAACATAGTTTATTTTTCTTCACGTTATGATATCAACAGTTTTTGAATATGTCATGAGCTTAGTAGAATTAGATGAAAAGCTATTTAAATGAAGAGAAAGAGTTTTCATTCAATTACAGGACACCACTGACAGAGACATTCAACAAATTTTAAGATCACTATTTGAAAAAAATAAAATTGAAAAAAACTCATCTTGTGTTTCTACTGGAGAATAATTTGATTTAATTTGACCAAAAAATTGTTTTGATATAAAAACTGCAAAAAATACTCCCAGTTTCTCGCTTCCTTCTATACTTTTACCCTAAAGGGTAAAGTTAACGTTGTGATTGCTTGTGATTGCACAGTTAAAACTGACAAAACAATTAAAATCAACAACTTCTGGGGACATATCATTGAAAACCATGATGCTAATTTATTCGATATGTTTCTGTAACACTGTATATTATTTTACTTATAGGACCTACTCTATTGTGAAATCGGATGATCTTTTTATCCAACATGTCTCTTACTTCATTTCACTTATCGTATTATTATTCTTATGTAAATATTGCCTGTCAGTTTCTGCATTCAATTTGAGGGCTAGGTAATATTTTGTTTAAAATATTTAAAATATTTTTTTATTGATTGCCAATTTAAGCTCACCTTTATTAAGGAGAGAACTATACAAGCTGGTGGCTGGATGTGTAACGTCCTAATTTGATAATAGTGTTGATATAATTTTTTCCGTACAAATATTATTATTATTAGCACCACGTCTTACTACCCGTTCGGGCTATACGCACTTACGCTAATGTGTAATGGTAGGGTGATTGTGAAATGAAATGGAGGACTTACAGTTTAACGTGGAATCCGAACCACGGTGGAGGCTTGGCATTCCCCATTTTTACAATTTGTGACTAACATACGTCTTGTCAGAGGCGAAGGAAGGTTTTGGCAAACAGATGAATCTGTGCCGGGACCGAGGATTGAACCCCGGATCTATAGCACAGAAGTCAGAAACCTTACCCCTAGACCACCAGGTCACCTACTTCTGCGCAAATAACGTGTCAAACTGCTAGTTGGAACATAAGCCTATAGCCCGAATGGGTGGTATTACGCAGTGCTAAAAAAAAAAGAAGTTAGACATTCCATTGTCGATTATTCTCCGTCATGATGAAATGGTGTATTTTTGATGGAAATGTTTGCAGGCACATTCGCGTGACTCGCGTCTAATGTGTTGCAGCCTATAATAAAACTTCCTGCTTCATGTAAATTAACGAGAGCACTTTGAAGTTCTAAACACCGCTCTAAAAATTAAATATGCATCGTTTTTATGAATGGGTAAAAGTTTTCAAGTGATATATACTCAAGATTACAAATAGCTCATAAATGAAACTATGCTTTGCACGCAACTTGTTGCATACGTTTTAGTAAAAAAAACACGTTATTCTAACATCCTGTTAAAGAAACCCTTGTGTTACGTCAGGTCGTTCGAGGACATGGAGTTTATTTTAAATACGTCGCTTACCTGTAACGTAGTGATGTGGAAAAAAATTAGGATTTCCAATGAGGTTTTATTTGGTGGGCTAAAATATATCACATTGAAACAATACACATACATTCTTAAATAATTTAGTAAATAGCTATACATTGTTACAATTTTTTAAAGTTAATACAAATTTTGTAAACTTTATTTTTAATCATCTACAACTCAAAATATTTATTATATTTTCGAAAATAACCTGTAGAATTCTTCCTGCCAGGATGTTGATTATAAAAGTCCGTGAAAACATTAATCTAGAATGAGAAACTAAAAAAAAAAAAAAGCCATTTTTGAATGCAAGTCAATGCTGTCCAGAAACAAATATTAGAGTGAGTGTTTAAACTCGTCAGAGGAAGAGGAGAAGTGTAATCACTACAAGAGGCCTCACAGGGTGAACTGCTACATTTATTCCCTCTATTTCTATTTCGTACATTGGTGTCTATAAGTGTGATAATGTTTAAGAGTGCTTAGGTGCGCCGAGTTAAGATGCAATGCGCTTCGCAAATTAACTTTTACTTCACCTAGTAGACGTTATTAAACTGGTTTCATAACATTTTACTTTTTCGGGTATACAAAGTATACATAAAAGATTATGATAATGTGACCTGGTGGTCTAGGGGTAAGGTGTCAAACTTCTGTGCTTGGGGTCCGGGGTTCAAGCCTTGGTACCGGCATAGATTCATTTGATTGCCAAACCCTTCCTTCACCTCTGACAAGACGTGTATTAATCACAACTTGTGAGTGTGTGGAATGCCAGGTCTCCACCGTGGTTCGAATCCCACGTTAAACTGTAGGTCCTCCATTTCATCTCACAATCACCCTAACATTACACATTAGCGTAAGTGACGTATAGCCCGAACGGGTAGTAAGACGCGGTGCTAGTAATAATAATAATAATAAACTTAAGGCTTATATTTCGACTCATGTCTTGAATTAAGTGTCTGAAGTTTGGGAGCGTGGTGGAAATTGCAAGGTGTTTTAAGTAGGGGTTTGCTTGTATATTATTTTATTACTGACTAAATCAGCGATTTACAACCTTTATAAACCCACGGCACAATGATCAAGTCGCTAAAATTGTCAAGGCCTTACGTCAGAAAAAAATTTATGATTAAAATAGCGAGTAATAAGAATGTGTTTAAAAGTTGTTAGTAGCTAAAATTCTAATAATGTTCTTATTTTTAAAAAAAATTGTTGATCATGGATTTAAAAAGATCTCTTTTATTCCTCAAATGTTCCCCTTGCTTCTTTTTGATCCACCCCCAATATTCCGCAGCACGCCTGCTGACTTTTCGGGGCACACGAAATGTGCCTTGGAACACCGGTTGAAAAGCACTGATATAAATCATCACCTTAAATAGGTATATTTTATAGAGAATCTTAGATAATATCTTAGCACGTTTTCCTACTTATCTAAGTATACCGATTAAAGTCCCCGATGTGCCAAAAAATGAATCGCCAAGAGATAAGGATGGTTCTTTTTCACTTAGTGGTAAAATATCGGCCTTGGTTCTGGATGCGTTGTTTATCCACTTTATCAAGTACAAGACAATTTGCTAATGGCTAGCGCTCTAAAAGTAAAGCGTGTTAATTAGAAACATAATATTTTCGTAATCAAAATAAGTGTTTGTTTATTTTGATTGATGATCTACAAACTTTACTGAAAAAATGGTTGAAATTATTTATTTATTCTTCTGAAATTTGATAGTACTCGCTTGGTGAGCGAGAGGAACATAAGAAAAGTTACAATTTTGGAATTTAAAATGTAATCAAGAGTAAGATTCTCTAAATGTTTACCTTTTTGTTTTTAAAGCTTACTGCACATAAAGAGGTTAAGTATTTAATGAATTACTATGATATAATTACAAATATATGTCTTTGACGAGGAAATTTACAATGTGAGAAATCAATATAAATTTTTATAATAACATATTAAAGCTGACCAGGTGATCTAGGGGTAAGGTGTCAGACTTTTGTTCTGGGGTCCCGAGGTTCAATCCTTTGTTCCTGACACAGATTTATCTGATTGATAAACCCTTCCTTCACCTCTGACAATACGTATATTAATCACAACTTGTGAATGTGGGGAATGCCAGGCCTCCACCGTGGTTCGGATCCCCCGTTAAACTGTAGGTCCTCCATTTCATCTCACAATCACCCTACCATAACACATTAGCGTAAGTGCGTATAACCCTAACGGGTAGTAAGACGTGGTGATGATAATAATAATAATAATAATACTATATTCTATAACACATAACTTCTCATATTGTAAATTACTTTGTCATATAATTGTAATAAGCTGTACAATCACTTTTCAAATGGTAAATTTTTATGTCATGTAATTTTTAATAATCATTATATTAATTATTTAAATAGGCCTAAGTGATTGTTTTGTGTTGGGTTAACGTTACAAAGCAACACGAACAAACATAGAACCTATTTTTTTTCATAATTCTAATTAATATACAGTCAACTCTGGTTATAATGAACCTCTACGGACTCGGATATTTTGTTCCCAATGTCCGAAATTCACTAAAACTTTTTTTTTTAAATCTGAAAGTATTGGGTGGTGACAAACAAAATAATAGTTCAAATACAATCGCCTCCTATTGTAATCTATTAATTAATATTAAAATCAAATATATATGCTGCTGTTTATTGTATACGGTTTATTGAGGGTGAAGAATTTCAAGGATTGACTCTCGGCTGGATTGGTTTACTTAATGTAATTTGTTACATGATTTTTTCTAAATTATTTATCTCCTTGGGAATGTGGGCGCATTGTATCAATAACAAACCCTTTTCATTCCTATCTATTACGTTGAGCTTTAAATAGTCATTGTGTTCAACGTAATTAATTAAATTATTACTTTAATTCTTGATCTTGCTATGTGTTTTTTTAAATACAAATATTATTTATTAATAAAACATTTAAATAACCGTTATTAATCCTCCGGACCTTTTTTTAGGTGTCACATTCCCAGATGTTAGCCCCCTTATTTATTACTCTCTAAAAGTCTGTGATAGCTCATTAAGCCTCGAAAATGCAGTAATGGTGATTGACGATCTCAACGTAATTGTTTCTATCCACATGTCAGGGGAGTTTTTCTTCAATTTTTACGGTGTCAACCCTTATCAAGGGTCCCACCCCTTCATTCCACCACCCTTTCCATTTTACCTCTTTCTCTTATTTCCACTTGACAGTCTGATATTTTTTTAAACTCTCTATATGTTTTTTAGTAAAATTATTTTTCTACTACCAATTTTTTCCCCACCCCCTCTTGAGAGTTTGACCCCATTTTTCTTCCTCTCTCAATATCCCAAATGATTCTGGTATATATATATATATGGACCAGAAGAATAAGAAACCTTTTTAGGTGTTTTTTGCGGATTTTTCGAAAAAAATTGCATTATTTATCCTAATCATTTATAAATGATTCACTTTTAAAAACCTTGCTTTAATCGATTTTGAAAAAATCATAATTTTCAAGCATAATTAAAAAAACCGTATCGGTCTATCTGGCACACTAAAAAGTATTAACAATTTGTCAATAGAGATCATATTTAATTTGATCCGTGGACAAAACACATAAAAAGAAGCGTAGACAAAAAATTTGTTTTCTCATTTATGGATTCCTACAAAGGTATTGATTTATATTCATGTGGGTACTTATTTATAATTTTGGCAAAATTTACTGTACATAGAATGTGTGCCTTATGAAGAATCCGTGAAGTGACGTGTGGCCTATCAATGCCAAACGCCCCCCCCCCCCCTTTTCCTTATCGATTTAGACTTATTAATATTGTCAAAAGGAGCCAGTACTATGGCTCATTGGTTAGTGGCTGACCAAAGATTTAGGGAATTCTGGTTCACTCACTAGTGGGGTCTGCGAAAATATTTAAGATATGTTTACGAATTGATCCCACAGTTAGTAAATATATAGGTATTTATGTGTAGCAATAGCTCACTTTTATTGGCTAAACTAGATTTCTAATATTGCATTAATATAATCCGTATTTAGAAAGTGCACGTGAAATTTTCTAATAATTGCAAACATTTTGGCAAAGTTGGAGGAAAAAATGAATTAGGAAGACCATTATTGCAACTGATTGATAATATCAAACAAGGTAAAAAGATCAAATTTCAGGATCTAAAAACGTAAGCTGCTGATAGGGCATGATGAAGGGCTCATATTGGACAAGGAAACGGACCTCTTAAAATACTGATCTCTTCTGATATAATAAAAATTATTATTATTCTAAACAGAGAACAAATTTCAAGAGGCTTCGCTTTAGTTGGCATAGTTAACGTGGTGTGTAGTCATATAATAGCTGATTAGTATAAATCATTTAAACTTTTATTTTTCTTAAACTTGTCAATATATTACTCTCAAAAAGTAAATTTAACAAATCTTTATTGCATGGAAATAAGCTCCTCACTCACTCTGTCTGAGGTGCATAGGCATTGGAACTATAGTATGATTTTAGTAGGAAGAACACTAGAAGTTATTTACTAAAGTTACTAAAACAGTAATTTTAATACATTCATAAATTAGGCCATGCTATTTGCAGCTTTCATTTTTGATTATATTGTCAATATCTATAAAATAACACAACTAAAATAGTAAAAAGTTATCAAAGTCTGCCGCAAATTAATATGTTTGAATTATCTCTACTTTTCTTCCAACCATAATCAGGGTTTAGGGCTGTTTGTGAGGGGTAGGGGGGAGATGTGAAGCCATTGCTCCCCAGGCTTTCCTCTGGCTCTCGTCTCGCTCTCTGTCGGGTTTCATTACAAGTTCCCCCCCCCCCCTCNCTGTCGGGTTTCATTACAAGTTCCCCCCCCCCCCTCTCTCTCTTTATCATCCCTTGATAACAAACATAAACTCCTTTCTTAGCAATCAGGAGGGATTAGATATTTGTTTCGTGTGAAACTTTCCGTTCGTCAAGTTTAATATAAATGGATTTTTTTTTTAAATTTGAAAATACTTTTAGCCATCACCGACCCCCCAATTTAGTTTTTTTTTGTGATATTTTTTATTTTCATTTTATAAACACGGGCAAAACGCAAAGACTAACATAAAATAAGGACATCAATCTTTACCAGTAAACATACAAACCTACTGCGAGAAATGTAAGGTTCTTAACCTATTTGACATCACATTCGTATATTTGGAAAATGATAACTGGACACGCGAATCTAACTCTGGACCCTTGGCTTAACGCTTCACTGCTCTACCATTTAATAATCTTGAGCACGTGAAGAATCCTGGATAACTCGGTGGTAAGGACTTAACATGCTAAGTCGTAGGTTCCAGGGTTCGATTCCCGTGCTCAGGTGTCATTTTTAAAATTCAATATTATGATACTTAAGTGGGTGTGTGAGTAACCTAGTAACCTTTAGATGATTTTGGTCTTCCATGTTTCGCTAGTCATTTATAATTAACTAGACCCTTTCCCCCTCCCCCACCGCCAACCCCCGCATTATTATTTTCAACACACATATTGAAGAATCATCATAGACTCAACCATAAAATATGAGTGACTATCGACATTTTTATGAGGGATAAATTAAATTCTCAAAATAAAATATAGCCTATGTTACTCGCTGATAATGTAGCTTTATATTGATGAAATAGTTTTTTAAATAGGTCCAGTAGTTTTTGAGTTTATCCATTACAAACAAAAAACAAACAATCAAATCTTTCCTCTTTATAATATTAGTGTAGATAGTACAAGCTCTCTCCATACTACTTGATATAAAAAATAAACCTTTTCATTAAAACATAACTTCACCACTTCCTGGAATTGAACCAATCCCCGCTAAATTTCTCGTTTGCTTTCGAGACTGAAATGGAAAATTGACTTTAGAGTATACTTCCTAGTTATATAATTTTTTTAGCTGCATAAGAGTTACACGTATACATATTAAATGGGGTAGGAATGAATAAGGTAGTTATAATTTAGAAGAAATGTACCTGCATTGTTTTAGTGGTGGAGAGGAAAACTATTTAGGAAAAAACACCCTCTGAACACTCGATTTATTTGAATTGCGACCTTTCCCTTACCTAATTACGTTGAGTTTTAAACTTATAACTAATTATTATTAAAATTATACCTAATTAAGAACTAGCACTTTGAAATAATAAATTTTAACTTAAACATGTTCTTAAATAAAATTTGTTAAGCTTTGTTCCAATGGTGGAAATTACAAGAAAACAGCTAAACCGATTTTGACAAACGAACATTCATTTGAAAGATTACGACTCCAAGATGTCTACAACAATCCTAGCTTCCAATGAAAACGCAATTTTAATATTAAATTTTCATATTTTATATTGAGTTGGAAGAAGGGGGGGGGGGACCTTCATTTTAAATTTATCAACTTATTGTGAAGGTGTAAACTATGTGTTTTGTTTAAAATTAAACACCTAAAGCTCAAAATCTATGGAAATTTGATAGCCTTTGATGAGTAAATAATTAAATAGTAAGTCTAGTGAGCTTTCATTCTTTAGAACATTTCCCAATAAAAAGTCTAGAATTCATTTTAACACGATAATCTGCAACCATCTCTGCAACAAACCATTAGTTATACTCTTAAATTTGAAAAATTACACCTGGACACGGAAATTGAACCCGGGTTCTTTGACTTAGTACATAAGTGCTCTAATTATTAAGCTATCCAGGAGTCGTCTCGGTACCAGGGTAATTATATTATCATATTTTAAGTTACAGTTTGTGATGGACTTGCGGAAATCGTCGGCTATAAATGTGTGATCAATTAAGATCACGAGCTATTAGATTACGCAGTCACTTTTGACTCGGGAGGGCTTTATGCTGCCGATAGGAGCTAACTAAATAAAGTTAAAACTTTATATACACCCTAATTGATTTCCTGCCTTGACCTTTTCCGTTTCCTAAATGTATATGGTGTCGGTTGATGATTGTAATTACTGTTGGAGGAAATTTGAAAATACAAAAACTATCACCTCCAGTGAATAGGCTGGAAGAGAATGAATTTTAATAATTTGCATGGAGATATGATGGGAAAAATAAATTGATTCACTCCTGGTGCATATATCTGTGATCCATAATTGTTCTCCTAAAACCAGGGTCAGACGTGCTAGCCGTTCGCTAGGCCCTCCGGGCAATTACTCTCAAATATGGTGGCTGTACTGTTGCTGCTTGCAGGAAGCTTATAATTGCAAATAGATAGCGCAGGATATGGAAACATGTGACGCACAGTTTTTTTTGTTTTGTTTTTTTAAATTACACGGAAAGGTTTAGGGGTAGAGTTGTTGTGTAAAGTGGGGGTAGTAGGGAGGGCGTACTCGATCCATCACTGTCACCACCCCTCATTAGCAGAGGACTCATGGATAAATGATTCATTACTGATTAATTGTTTAGTTTGCGTCGTCAGGACGTGGGTTTTTAATTGGGAGAAACTCCATGGCGTGAGCCTGCATTGAATGGTTTTAAAATAATTGTATCAACAAAAAAACCTTTTGTATCATAGCATTAGTTTGAATTTCACCTAGATAGTGGGTAATTTTGTAAAGATTATGGTATTCCACGTGGAGCCTTATGTCAGTGATGATAGAGCCATTCGACTAGATTGGTCCACGCTTTACTTTGATATATTATAATTCAAAGTCCCGTTTGAGGCACCTGTCATTGCAGAGCAGCGATATTCAAACTTTTCCCCATTTACGGCACAGTAAAACAAAAGGCGCTAAAATTGTCAAGTGCACACACACACACACACACACACGTGCGCGAAGATTTTTAACATTAGATTTTGTTATTATTATTATTATTAGCACCGCGTCTTACTACCAGTTCGGGTTATACGCAGTTACGCTAATGTGTAATGGTAGGGTGATTGTGAGATGAAATGAAGGACCTACAGTTTAACGTGGAATCCAGAACCACGGTGGAGGCCTGGCGTTCCCCACACTCACAAGATATCTTGTCAGAGGTGAAGGAAGGGTTTGGTAATCGGTTATTAATAAAACGAGCACTAAGATTTTACTTTTAAAACACTCATTGTCTGTGATGTACCGTTGGTGACCTGATTCTCTAGGGGTAAAGTGTCAGACTTCTGTACTGGAGGTCCGGGGTTCAATTCCCTGCCCCGGCACATATTTATCTGATTACTAAACCCTTCCATCACCTCTGACAAGACGTGTATTAATCACAACTTGTGAATGTGTGGAATGCCAGGCCTCCACCGTGGTTCGGATTCCACGTTAAACTGTAGGTCCTCCATTTCATCTCACAATCACCCTACCATTACACATTAGCGTGAGTGCGTATATCCCGAACGGGTAGTAAGATGCGGAGCTAATAATAATAATAATAATGAACCGTTCACCACCAACAACTTTAACTGATAGAGGGTACAATAGCTGGTAAGAGGGTGGGTGGAATATATAAGGAATTTAATGTAACAAAAATAGGAACATTTCAAGTTTAAGAAAATATTGAATTATTTATTCTAAGTAAGACAAAAGAGGTAAACAAATAATACATGGCCTCACAAGACGAACTGAGTAGGGTTGAAAAACATATAAATATGGCAGAGACTGCGCTTGCGCAGTACATCTGAGGATAGATTTCACAATCTCAAAGTGATAGTAGTCCTTGAAGAAGACTACTTTTGAAACAACAGAGTTATATCTTAAATTATTTATCTATACAAATTAGTTTGGAAGAAACCCAATAACAACAAAAAATCGTTAACATAAAATTAAAGAGCTTAAAGAGCTCTTCTCCTTGGTTAACAAAGCGGCTGAATTACCCTTGTGACTTCAGACTAAACAAACAGATTAAATCATTAAATTGTTGAATCCTTATTATTTTAATAAAGAGCTTAAAGAGCTTGATATATATAAAGGTATAAGGTATTTCCATTATTGGAATATCCAAGAGCTTAAAGAGCCCTTCCACTCAGTTAACAAAGCGCCTGAATCACATTTGTGAATTCCGACTAAATCATTACATTTAAGATTAAATTTAAATCAAATATCAATTTTGAACAAAATAAATTACACAAAGGTTTGACTTCCCGATATAACTCAAACTTCTGTGTGACTATTACTTCCACCAACTTTGAAGTAATCGAGAAGATTTAGACTTGTTAATATTCTACATTATAATAGAAAACAAAGCAATATTACATCAGAATACCGGTAATTTCTCACTAAACGAATCGGAATTGTTTAAGTTATAGCTTATAAACCAACAAAAATAAATTACTTTTTTTAATTTCCTCAAACAAAATACGTCTACAAAATTTTATCTATAATTTAAACCTTATCAAATTTTAAAATTAAACAATTATTGGTAACCACAAGTGAAATAAAATTTATGTTTTTACTATATATTCCAAGCAAGAAAAAGAATCAAAAAGTGGCTACATACTAAGTCTAAATCATACTAAGACACTAGCGCCCAAGCGGCAAAAGAAAACATTAGGTGTTCCATAAAATAATTTCACTTTTCAAAATAAATCTTCTAGTGATACATTACTGACGCATACACTGAACGATTTTAATCACATGATTAACTAAGTGTTCAAACACCTAAACCCATTATAGGTCATTTATATTTAAATATTTAATACAATATAAATAGTTTATATTTTGTTATCCTCGAGCGATTTTAACCAAGTCCAGACCAGGACCTCTCGTGGTCGTTTCTGAATTAATAATCAAACATGTTAGCTGAGCACCAGCCTTATATAGGTCTAGTTGATGGATGGATGGATATAAGGGGGGGAAATCCTCTTATTAAAAGTAAACCGCCACGTTGCGAACACGTGCTAGCAGCATTATTCTCTTGTTAACAACCGTCATCATCGAGACACGTCATTCCGGAAATATCTTTGAGTTGGCATTGAATATCGCATGAGGTTCGTCTGTCGGCCGGGTAGGCCGATAAGCGTAGGCCTGGATCGCCTCATACCGATGTCTCGTCGACCCACTTTTCTAAGGAGTGTCAGTCTTCTTTTCAAAATTATTAGATGTGCACCAGCCGTGTGATGGTTGTTGGCCGAGACTATAAGGTGAGTAAAGCACATATTTTAGACATAGTAAGGTTGTGTAAATCTTGATATGGCAGGATGTATATATTTATTGGTATTATTCGGGGTGGGTATTATTGATGTAACATTAGCTAATATTGCTAATGTTACAGTGATAGGGAAGAAAGACAACCTGAAATAATGGCTACGACCTCAAAGAGCACGGATTATAAACATAACAGGTGCTTAACAGTGCAACCTCGTAGTCCCATTATAGAGCAGGTACGAAATAGCGCAAGTGTACAATTCTACATATCACGCGAGTGTTTCTTGACCTTGTAGCAAGACACCCTCTCTCTTTGCTAGAACTGCACAAGGAGCCTCTTTTTGACTGGGTAACAACTGTACAGATTGCGCAATCAACCTCAACTTTCAAGTTACTGGCATGGAGTTTTAGGTTAGGTTAGGTTAGGTTAGGTAAGGTGAGGTTAGAGGACAGTCATATTTCAAACGTTCTTACGGATGAAGTTGTACAGCGGTTCAATCCATCAACCTACGCATTCCTGCCAAACAAAACAAAGGAAACATACACTCGACTTTTTACGACAGTCAAGGATTGCGCTCTTATGTGGCTACTTTCTTTTGCACCCCGGTCGTTTGCGCTCTTTTGTACCCACGTTCTTCGGTATCATATTCGAAAGGATAGTCATACCCAATATCATGGCTTAGGGAACTACAAGTTTTATAGTGAAAGTTTTCTTTATCCAAGCTATCTCAGCTGTTGCCAAATCTCCTCGCTTTCAGTTATAAGTGAAGGTGGTGTTCTGGGGGCTAAGAAGAGCTACTGACAACCTCGACTAACCAACGTTGCGAAACTTGCCTTACATTTGAGGGAAGATTGACCACGAGAAAAACAATAAAATGGAAAGTGCTGTCCCAATAGCCGTGCAGTTCCCTCAGCGATGATATCTAGTGTAAGTTAGGCCTATGACACGTCTCTCATTGTTTTTTCATTAGCTTTTCATAATTATTCTTTTTTACTTATATAGTTAAACATAGTTTTAATTTTTTTTTGAGATAGTTCTTTATGAAATAAGAGAGACAGATAACACATAAAAACAAACAAAAAATGTATAGGACTACATACTTGAGACATTTTAAAAGTAACTGCTTAGATTAGAGAAAGGTAACATAGAGAAAATGAATACTAAGGCTGCCGCCTCAGTCAACGAGATTCAATAACTGTCAGTCCTCATGGCTTAAAATGCAAGGGTCTCTGTCATTTTCTGGCACTAATATTATATGTTTAAGCTTATACTCCCTTTCGCCCTTCACCTTAAACCACCCTTTACCCTATAGATAAAAAAGAGGAGAAATAAAGCTACCAAACTTCCTATCTCAAGGTGAAGAGGAAAGCTCGCTGCTATATTTCTCAAAATATTTCAACATTTTCTGTTATGAGCCTATACAAAAAATGACTATTTGTTAGAGGAAGACTAAAAATCTAGAGCCCTTTTTAATCAAGCCTAGTCTAATAGCTTCACAAATATGATTTAAAAATGGTTGACAATGGTCTAATGCATATTTTGACACATTTATTTCAATTAATAACACTCGGTTTATATGGTCGTTTAGAAAAAAAAAAAGCTCTCTTGGAATATTTCGACTTTATTTTAGCGTGAACCATATTTTAAAATATCGCATCATAGATTTAAATATTGCGGATTTCCAAGAATTTAGAACTCTACGCTTAAAAAATAATAATTTTGCAGGTTCTTTATAGGCGTGAAACGTGTTCTATTACCTTACATGACGAAAGCAAATTTAAGGTGTTCGAAAACAAACCGCTTAGGAAGATTTTAGTTATAACAGGGATGAGGCTACTAGGGAGTGGTGGAGGTTACATAATTATGAGTTACATATCTTGTACTCATCACAAGACATTGTATATAACTAGCTTAAGATGAAGATAGGATGTAATGGACTGAACTGGACTGGCTATAACTATCTCAAGATAGGGATATGTGGCGTACTTTTGTGTGTCAATGAACTTTGGGAGTTCCTGATTCCATTGAGTAAGTAAGTTAGAGCTGAACGTCTGCGCGGCGATTCCTCGCTTACTCAGTTGGCCACCCTTAAAGGTGGTATGGAAGGGAACGCGAGTCAAGAACGTAATTTTTTCATTGTTTATATTATTTCTTAAAACAATAAATAAAATATTATTTCACCAGATGCATTTACTTTGATACTATACACTTAGAAAGCTCAACAGTTTTTGAATATTTATCACGGGACTCCTGGAATTTGATACAAGAGTTTCTCATCCAATGCCACTATGCTCATCACATATCTCCGTTGATGGAACAAATAGTCCCACTGACACACCAAATCTCTTCTCTCTTGTCAACATCTCTTCATTCTCCTTTTTATCTCTCTCTCTCTCTCTCTGTTTCTGTTTCTAAACTAAGTCAAACTAGGGTGAATGGGGAAAGACATTTGATGGGAGCGCTCCAGGGGGTCTGATGATGATACAAGTTTTGCCTGAAAGTCGCGGAAGTGTAGCTAATCGCTCTTGTTGACATGTTTTGCTGCTAACTTATGATTACTTAATGAGGTAACATGTACATCTGGAGACCTACCCCTCCCCTCTCTCCACCCTTCCTTTCAACCTCTCCCAAAACCATACCCCCTCACCTTCCCTTGACTTGGGGTGGTACATTAAACGATCTTCTTTCATTGTGGCCTCTTGCACACTAAGGTGGGAGTGTAGGGGACGCGATAAAAGGGCACTATTTTTTGCGGTTTTTATAATACAATTTTTTTATATAAAATATTTCTCCAGTAGAAACCTAGAGTTGAAATTTTTTCAAATAGTGATATCAAGAGTTGTTGGATATCTGTAATTAGCATAGCGGCATTACGAGGAACCTTATAAATGATGAGAAAAAGTTTAAAATCCAGGACACCCCTGACAGATATTCAATAACTATTGATGTCGCCATGTGAAGAAAATAAATGTATATGTTTCTATTGGAGCAATATTTGATTTATTTAGACCAATAAAATGTTATTATTATTATTATTATTAGCACCGCGTCTTACTACCCGTTCGGGTTATACGCACTTACGCTAATGTGTAATGGTAGGGTGATTGTGAGATGAAATGGAGGACCTACAGTTTAACGTGGAATCCGAACCACGGTGGAGGCCTGGCATTCCTCACATTCACAAGATGTCTTGTCAGAGGTGAAGGAAGGGTTTGGTAATCAGATAAATCTTTGCCGGGACCGAGGATTGAACCCCGGCCGCCAGCATAGAAGTCCGACGCCTTACCCCTAGACCGCCAGGTCACCTACAATAAAATGTTGCTAAGGTGATTGGCCCTTTTCATTTGGCGTGGAAATGCAGAGTCGTGGAACCAAACGTTTATCTTCAAGGATTTTTATTGTTTTGCAATATTCTTTTCGGAAACGGTTTGTTCAAGAATATAAGCATGTTTATTAAGCTATACTCTTTATATACACACATCCTATATAATTTCAACAGTGATAACATATCGATAAAATTGACATTTTTCAATAGAAAACTGCCGGCTTCATACTAAAATATAAGCAAATGTAACAATTAAAAAACATCGATACATTAGCTTAGAAGGAGTGTTGAGAATATTAATAAAAAAATGCACTCATTCTTGAGATAGATAATATTTCCAAACGTAGGGTTTTTTTCCCGGTAGCTAGCGCCATCTACGGTTTCCGTGAATCATCTTCTTTTTGGTGCGGAAGAATACTTTGGTCGTTTGTGAAGCCCCGCAATGCCTTTCACCCTCCCGCCCATCATCTCACAAAATAGTTTTTAGACTTGCATTTGACAGGGCCAAGAGCCTTAATTAAAAACTGCAAACATACTGCCCTTAACTCTTGTTCACTTGACTCTCACCCAAAGGAGGCCATCTTGGCGAGCGATGAATTACTGCACAGGCGTTCAGCTCAAACTAAATATTTAATTCTACGATGGTTTATTTTAAAATGTGGCTCATGCCAAGATAAAGTTGAAAGATTACAACAGGGCTCGTTTTGTCCTAACACGTGTAGTTCCTGACCCTACACAGACCTAAAATGTTAAAAATAAGGAAGTGGGTTCCAAATTAGTTTTTATTTCTAAGACAAATATTAGATATTTTTTTATACTAAGCACTTAGTCTTACTACCCGTTAGGTTTATACGCTTATTTGGTAATTGCGCTAATGGATTATGAATGGTAAATGATGAATTTAGAGGAAGTGAACCCGCATTTACGTTGGTAGAGTGGAAAATCATTTAGGAAAAACCCTCCCTAGTTCATCCGAGTGATATTTGAACGTCAATATCCCCGTCCTGTGTGGTCTAGCTCAACACTAAACTAGAACGTTAGCTAACTACGCCACTGAGGTGGGTAATAAATATTAGAATTAAGTATATACAATTGAACAAACACAGAAAGCGCAGTGGAAAGGGACGGGCCACAATATCTGGGCAAAAGTGTGAACCTAAATTTAAAATTCCATAATTGAAGCATTAAATGCATCACATAAATTTAATATTCAAACTCACATCTATAGTTAAATAATGGGATTTAAAGCTACAAAAAAAAAAAAAAA
>CABEEJ010000197.1:137839-152717 GCA_901482245.1 Timema douglasi
CCAGCAACCTGCACTCTAATTGGATGTCTTGAAGTCCCCTCCGTTTTTCCAAAGGCTCAGTGGTCCCCAGACACCTTGAATTATTCATCGCGAGCCCCCCCCTCCTCACGAATAAAGTGCTCAAAGCCCACGGCTCTGGAAGGGAAAAGGATGGCAAAGTGCACACTTCAATTCACAATCTTCAACATGAGGAAGGTTTATGGCTTTTTCTTTACGTTTCATAAGGTGGGAGGAGGAGGGTCTTCTTTTCACTGTCAATAACTTGCCTCCTTAAGTACATAAAAACTTTCTTGACTTCTTTATGGTTCAAATAAATCGCTAAAATAAAGAATTGCTAAATGCTTTAGATCGAAATGAAATAGGTTTTTGGGTTTGAAACGCAATTTTCTTTCACTGTAAGAATAAATTTATGATTGTGTTATATCTAATCATCTCCGATTTTGTTATTGTTGTTGTTGTTGTTTCCTAACTCGATATCAGTGATCTCACCGAACAAGGCGTTGGTCTCGTATTGTCGCGGTTTGCCAATGACGGGGGAAGCCAGGGTCTTAAGTTACGTTTGTGTGCACTGAGATTTTCCCTCGTGCTGGTTCCCCACTCTTGATTCTCCACATTTGCGGATACACTTTCTCTAGATGTATCTTCTTCAGACTATCCAATTAGAAAGAATATGCGGATATCACTCGAGTGATTTATTTGGCAGGTTAACAGACAAAAACCCGCCTCGGTGGCGTAGTTGGCTAACGCGCTAGTCGTGTTGAGCTCGACTGCCGAGGACGGGGAGATCGAGGCTCGAATCTCGGTCGGGAGAACTGGGGGTGGTTTTTCCTAAATGGTTTTCCACACCCCCTCCACGCAAATGCGGGTTCACTTTCTCTAATTCAACCTTCCCAATTCCTAATACATTAGCGTAATTAGTACTTAAAGCGTATAACCCGAACGGGTAGTAAGACGCGGTGACTAAATTATAATTATAACAGACAAAAAGTAAATTCTGGGGGAATTAAATTTCATCTAGAAAATTGTGCTGGGATCTTTATGAATATAAGGCAGGTACTGAGCTGCGTTCTGAGACCCTTCCAGTCTGAGGGACTGACCCACGGGAAAGGGGGGCGGGGCAGGGGGTTACCGAGCTGCGTCCAGACGCGTCTCACCTATCTTAACTCTATTACTAGAACCATACCGTCAATCAGTTGTTTACATTAATAATACGACAAACATTCAATCTTTATTAGAATTCTCTCTGCCGTTTGCTTCCTAGTTTAGGTTAGGTTAGGTTGTTTTATGTAACATTCGACTGTAGAATTGACTGACCCGCCTCAATATCTGAATGGTCTAAGGCGTCACTCTCGTGCTAGACTGGCCTGTTAAAATAGCAGGTGTATCGGGGTTCGAATACCGGTTGGGTCTATTAAGAGTGAATTTTCCTAAATGCTTTTCCACTCTCCCACGCAAATGTAGGTGGGCTACCTTCTCAAATACTTTCTTCTTCATCCCTACCACATTATAGTAACTATCATATGTGCGTATGACATGAATATTTAGCGAGACGTGCTGATATAAAAAAATGACTTAGTTATATAAATTATTCTTTTATATATTAATTTGAACATAAAAATTGTCCATCCTTCCAATATCATTTCTTATAGACTTCCCTCCTTTGGACGCAACTTGGGTTGCAGTAACATTGTATTGGACCACTTTTCACGACTTAACTCGCTCAAGGGGTCAGACTTGGGACACAGTTCGATACAGCCCGGAAATTTGTCAGCTAAACCATGTCTGAAGTGAACTATTTTAGAAAATACCCACTTAAGAGCGCTTTTGTCACTAGGGACTTCCCCTAGCAATCCAAACATTCAAGGGCTGAATTTTTCTAAAGGAGCGCAAACATTTTAACTTGGGGAGGCTGTGTAATTGATATTATCTTGTCTGTAACTCTTGAACTGTAATTATTTGAAATCATTGAGTCACTATTTATAGCTTATAATTAGATACATGCTAGGTGTTATAATTGTGCAATACTGCTTAATTTTCGAACAACCTTAATGTCCTTAGGAGAAATTTAAATTAGTCCATTTTGATTGAATAATTTAATTTAAATAGCTATAATTCTTTAAAAAAAACTGAAAATTTTTAGAAGTGGTTTTTGCAGTTTTTATATAAAAACTTTCTTTTTGTCAAAATAAATCAAATATTGCTTCAGGACAAACATATACCCTTATTTTATTAAGATGGTGATATAACAATTTCTTGACTATCACCCGCCTCGGTGGCATAGTTGGCTAACGCGCTAGTCGTGTTGAGCTAGACCGCCGAGGACGGGGAGATCGAGGTTCAAATCTCGGTCGGGTGAACTGGGGTGGTTTTTCCTAAATGGTTTTCCACTCCACCTCCACGCAAATGCGGGTTCACTTCCTCTAATTCAACCTTCCCAATTCCCAATCCATTAGCGTAATTAGTACCTAAGGCGTATAACCCGAACGGGTAGTAAGACGCGGTGCTAAATATTATTTTTGACTATCTGTCAAGGGTGTCCTGGTATTTAATTACAACCTTTTATCTTCATTTAAAAAGTTTTTCATCTAACGCCGCTATGCTTATGACAAATATTCAACAACTATTGGTATCACCAAATGAAAAGGATTAAATTCTTTGTTTCTACTTGAGTAATAGTTGATTTATATTGTCAAAAAAAAGTTATAAAAAATTCAAAAACACCAGTCATTTCTCGCGTTCTTTACATTCCCACCTTAAGAGCGTTTTTTCCTTCCTCCTTTCCCCGTTAATCGGGCGCGTTTCCTTTAAGTTGTTTTAATCTCTAAACTTTAGATTAAGTCATTAGTAACCATTGTTTTAAACGCACCACTTCAAATAAACCAAAAGTTACATCAAAGAACACTTAAACCCGCCTCGGTGGCGTAGTTGGCTAACGCGCAATTCGCGTTGAGCTAGATCGCTGAGGACGGGGAGATCAAGGTTCGAATCTCGGTCGGGTGAACTAGGGGTGGTTTTTCCTAAATGGTTTTCCACTCTCCCTCCACGCAAATGCGGGTTCATATCCTCTAATTCAACCTTCCCAATACCTAATACATTAGCGTAATTAGTACTTAAAGCGTATAACCCGAACGAGTAGTAATACGCGGTGCTAAATAATAATAATAATAATAATAATAATAAAAAAAAGAACACTTAAAAACACAGCAAAGAAAAAAATATCAAGTATTTTTCGCCTACGTGGTAAGGTTTATCTGACACCGCAGCCATTACTATTTCTACTGGTATCACGAGGGAGGGAGGGTGGGCTTTGGAACATATGCATGTTTTATAACCCACTTTCCACTTACATACCGCGCCGAGTGTCGGTAAATCCTAATCCTACATTCACCCCCCCCTCCCCGTTTGACCCCACCAACCCTTTTATCCTCTTCCTCGTGATTCAGTACAGACGTCGTGCGACGCTAGGACAAAACACACGCCCCTCTATTATACCCCCCACCTCGCTTCATCCCACTTAACTATGCAGATTACCAGACTACCATTTGCATCTACGGACGACGCGGGCAAATAGAAGCGCACAAGTCGTTCCCCGCGTTGTTGATGTGTGACTAGCTCCTTTGGTTTCGAGGGAGGTGGGGATACGTCCCCTTGAATGGGGATTACTTAAGGGGGAGGTTCCACTTGCAAACTATACCCTCTTAGCCCCCGGTACAACGTTACTTTATTTGTAATCCTACTGTTAGTTCTCAGATATTTCAAAATTTCATTTTAATTCAAGTTAGTTGAAAAAAATGACACCTGGACACGATAATCGAACCTGGAACTTTTGGATTAATTTGGCTTAGTTATTCATTAAAATGGTCTAGAGAAAGTCTAAATCAACAAACCTTTTTCATCGAGCCTAGTTATATGTGATAGTGATATGTTATAGTGATATGTTGGAATCTTTCGACTTTATTTTGGCGGTAACCATATTTTGTAATAATCCATCGTATAATTAAATACGAGTATTACTTAGATCTTAACGTGTATGCGGCAATATCTCGCTTACCGAGGCGGCCCCATTGATCTGCTACTTTAGCGACGAGCCAGGTAGAAGCTGGCTACCTGTAGCGACGTGTATTGATCTGTTGTCACAAGATGCACATCACTAGACACACAGGGGCGTGGTAGCTCGTTCTGATGAAATATTTAGATTTTTTTTTTAAATGCTCGCTTTTATATATTTATATATTTTCTACTTTCTCTCGATCCATTGAAGAAAAGAAATATTGCTAGTGCAAAAAAAACACTTGATTCCTATGCTCTTTGGTGACTAGGGATGTGCCCCCTCCCCCCCATTCCATCCTCCCCTCAATGTGTTCTGTAACCGTGTATATTATTTCATTTATGCTCTTTGGTGAAATGTGATCCTTTTTTTTTCATAAAGTTTTTGCAACAACGTATATTGATTAATTTTACAAACTAGATAATGTAAATTTACCGATAAATATATCAACCATGTCACTTTATAATAAGGTTAATATTTTTTTAAATATTCCTTTTTGGTAATAAACTTTAGTTACCAAACGTTTTTAATTAATAAAACGTTGTGATTGGAATATTTTTTTTATCTACGAGGGGCCGTTCTTTTGATTGAAGATAAATCCGATGATAAGTTTACTAGCATGTGTTACATTTTAACATATGTGACACCTTGAATTATAACCCCCTTCCCCCCACCCAAAAAAAGTTTATATTTTCACAATTACATTTTGATGGATGATTGATTTTGGGAATTCGATATTGAATTGTGATGACATATTCGCTTTAATTATTAGACATGATAACGTGATTTAATTTTTTTATTTTTAGGTAGAGCACGTTGACTGGTTGACCTTTCCGAAACAAAAGTAGACGTACTCTACGCGCCTTTAAGTATGAAATATGGCGTTCGTTATTTATTCGCAAAAAAAAACACAAAAAAAACACGAGATTTTGACATGTTAAGGATAACTAAGATTGCAATTCTCGCAATAATTGTTGATGTAATGTAATATTCAATGTAATAATCACATACTTAGTCACATGACTTGACTTAACACGACACACGACCATGATTTCCGTACTATGTACTAATTACGCTGATGGATTTAGTGTTGAAGAAGGCTTTAATTATAGAAAGTGTACCCGATTTTTTTTGGAAAACTAATTATGAAAAAAACAAACCGTTCCAATACACCTGAACGAGATTAGAACCCCGTCATTGACAGTCTAGTCTACTGATAGAGTAGTGTCTTAACCGTACGGCCACCGAAGCGGGTTATTCTTAATTCCATTGATAAACTTATATTCATATAATGACGGCGACTATCACGAAATAACCAACTAAATAGCTCTTAAGAAAATTACAATACGTATTAACACGGTCATTGTTGTCATGCTTGTTTTTAAAACTGCTATGCAAAAAAAAAAAAGGTCAAACCCTTTGGCTCAGTCGATAGCGTCTCTAATTTTTTTTTAACCAAGGGTCCCGGCTTCACTTCCCGTTAAGGGGTAAAACAATGTATTTATAATTTGTGAAATGTGGGCTTCCCACCTTTCAAAGTGTTAAAGTAATGTCCGGGGGCTGGGTGCTTTGTTAGCCCTAGATTTAAGTCATTTATAAGTCATATGCTGATATAATCAGTCGGTTCAGAAATTACACGTTAAATACCTTGAATAGTAATAAAACAACATAATTAAAATTCCTTTCAGAAAGCTCTTTGTGTATTTTAATTAAAACAAATTCTTGCAGACGAGATTTCAAAATAAAGATATTTCATTATTTCTTTTAGTAGTGCGTTTTACCACCTTTTCAGGTGCTTATGCACTTAAATTAATGAAATTACTAGGTGAGCAAAATTAATTTAAAATTTATATTTCTAATGGAAAAACATTTCATTCAATTTGTCGTAAAAAAAATATTTACTATAAAAACTGCAAAAGATACTGCCCTTAACTCGCATTTCTCACCATCTCACCTAAACTCATTCATGCATTCATACGCCAACATTTTTAGGAGCTTTAGAGTTACATACATAATGAAAATTGGTATTGTACCACGACCAAAAAGGAAAGTTATTAATAACTAAGTCGACCTCGGTAGTATTGGGGTAAAATGCTCGACTCAGGACTTTATGTTCGCGGGTTCATATTATGTCATAGTCGACGGATTTTCCTTGAGTGATAAAACATCCGTAGCACAACTTCCTTGGGAGGGGAAGTAAAACCGTCGGTCGCCATGTTGATTAAGGCATCTAAAATAACCCTGGAAGGTATGTGAACATACCGTTCCCTGTAAAGTTGGTAGGCTCTTTCGATCTCGCTCACAGACATTTTCGTTTGCTGATATAATCAGTCGGTTCAGAAAGTTCACGTTTGATCCTTCGATTCAATTTTGATTCCAAATTTGATTCTGTGGCATTATTTAAATAACCCCTTAACATTGTGTAATCGTGCAAATTTTCGTGGAGCCCTAGAATTAGTCTTGTCTTGCCATTTATTTTCTCAGGGCCTCTCCCCCTCCTTCCACAACACACAATCTATTGTTAAAGTAGCCCCGTGGCTTCTTTGGTGCTGAATGACAGCTCACAGCTGACTTCTGACAGTCAAAATTTAGGTATATTCCTAATTTTTTACTGTCAGGAGTGACAGTTGCTAAACACATGTTTTTGCAGATCATCTGGTTCGGCGTAGGGATATGTAATTGGGTCTGGTAACTTTTTAAAGGTGTCAGTCAGCACCAAAGAAGCCATGGGGCTACTGTACTTAGCAAAAACAACAGTCTAAAAAATATTAAATAATTGCACCGCATCTTACTACCCGTTCGGGTTATACGCTCAATTACTAATTACGCTAATGGGCTAGGAATTGAGAAGGTTGAATTCAGAGTTAGTGAACTCCTCACGTGTGTGGAGGGAGAGTGGAAAACCATTTAGGGGAAAACCACCCACAATACTCTCGACCGAGATTCGAACCTCGAAATGACACAGTCGCTGTTCATTCCTCCAATTAGTCGCTTGTAATCACATTTACTACTCGCACGAGGCTTTAACAGTTTGAAGGTCACGTTGAACGACGAGTGGGTGGGTGAATGGATGAAACGGCGTTGCTGGCCGCTGGAATTGATTCGATCAACTCTTACAGAGACCGGAGTCATCAATAAGGGTAGGTATGGGGGAGGGGGGATGATTTGATTTGGCTGTGATTGTTCAAACAAGCTTGTATGGAACTTAACTCGTAAATTTGAATGGGTTCAAATAGTAACGCACAATGTTTGTGTGTGTGTAAAGAGCGGCTAAATATAGACATGCACACGAAAGAAAACGAAGAACATCATAAACGCATAGGAAGAAACCTCGTATCAAAAATATAAGATATGCATCAAAATAACACCTAGACCTTCTATTAAAAAACGCAAAAGGATAAACAAGAATTTGGCAACATGGTAAACATGAATTGTAAGCTACTCCCTAAGATTTTAACAGTATTAAACGTACGGTTAAACACCAATCACGATAGTAAACTCATGCGCTAATACTCGCTTAGTGCTTCCTTTTCCCCCGATGAGGGCCGAACATACCCGGAAACAAACGATTGGCGGAATATAGAGTGATCGAAACCAGCCGGCCGGTCAGTCTGAGAAAGAACGGCTTACTCCTAAAGAGTTGCTGCCACCTCAACTCAGTATACTTGTTGGAGAGGTTTCTATAATAATAATAATTTGTTTTTACTTAATTTTCCTCTTATTTTCTTTCTCCCCTCTTTAATTTTAGGGAAGCGTTGCTCCCCTAGCTTCCATTGAATAAACGCCACCGAGTATAAGTCAAGTTGTACTATTAAGAACATTTTTATTTTGTATTTTAATTGTTTTGTTACACAAATAAAACTGCGACTGTTTTTTTTCAAATGCAGCTTGAATGACGAAGAATAATTCAAATCACTCACTCACTCTTGAGCGAAGGGGTTACAAAAATGCTAACTTAGATCCCAAATAGAGCTACAATGAACAGCTTCCAATTTCAAAACAGAAAAAGAACGATTTAATTGATATGCTTCCACTAATCAGCCCTATTTTTCATGACTTTTATATTATTTTGAAAACAACTAATGCTGAATCGACTGCTTTGGACGGGGAGATCGAGGTTCGAATCTCGGTCGGGTGANGTGTTCCTAAATGGTTTTCCACTCTCCCTCCACGCACACGCGGGTCAATTCCTCTAATTCATCCTTCCCAATTCCTAATCCATTAGAGTACTTAAAGTGTATAACCCGAACGGGTAGTAAGACGCAGTACTAAATATTATTATTATTATTATTAACTAATACTGAAGACCTTTTTCCGGATATATCAGAATTCCAAGAAGATTGAAGATTATACTTCCTTTATGTAAATATATTAAATCATAATGATTTAGCTAAATCATTTGACTGCATATTATTTTTTATTATAACTAAGAAAAACCACAATGTTTAATTTTATAAAAAAAATGTGCATACAAACATTAAAACTTATAAATAAAAACCAACCAAACACCAACTAAATTTTAAAAACTCAAAATAATGTATTCATTATGAAAGAAAATGTTCGTAATAAATATAGTATAAATCTTAATCAGAATGATGACAAACAAATATGTCAGTGATTTTCTGTTATTAAAATTATATTTAATTTTTAGTCATGTGTTAAATACATTCATTTGAGATCAATAATACAACAATCTAAAACTTTATTGAAAGAATTGTCTCCAATACTTTGATTTATAACTTTAAAACACCTCTCCGGAAAAGTTACATTTTTTGACTTATACTCTTTTTCCTTGGCACCAAAGACATATACTTCTTAATTCAGGTATTTGAAAATGAATTTGATTCTTATGCTGGTGACCTGCGGATCTAGGGGTAAGGTGTCCGACTTCTGTGCTGGCGGTCCGGGGTTCAATCCTCGGTCCCGGAACAGGTTTATCTGATTACCAAACCCTTCCTTTACCTCTGACAAGACGTGTATTAATCACAACTTGTTAATTTGTGGAATGCCAGGCCTCCGCCGTGGTTCGGATTCTACGTTAGACTGTAGGTCCTCCGTTTCATCTCACAATCACCCTACCATTATACATTAGCGAAAGTGCGTATAACCCGAACGGGCAGTAAGACACGTCGCTAATAATAATAATAATACTCTTTGGTGGACAAAGATGTTTTTCTTTTTTTAATTTTTCTGTAACAGTGTTATTAGTTCCTAATTCCATAGAGCAAGTAAGTAACAGTGTATATTATTTTGTTCATGAACTTTGTTGTAGTGTTTCTACAAAAATGTATTAACTTATGATTTCGTTTTATGATTTGGTTTTAAAAATCTTAAAGAGTTTTCAGTAAATGTATATTTTAGGATAAAAAAAGGCAGAAACTTTGTACCATGCACCGTACTATTTATATATCGTGTTTTTAACTAGCAGCCTGTGATATACTAGGTTATAGTGCTCGACGAACCGCTGGCGTTCTGTCTGGTAAAATATCTACTTGATGAAAATACAATGTGATTTTTACAACATTTTTTATTAATTTTTGCTTATATAGACGATTCTCGACCAAACAATATCGAATAGCTAGATCATTTTATTATAGGTTAAATTTTCAATTTTTTTAAATTAATAAAAAATACTATATATGAAAATAGTGGTTAACCATGCTTACAATGAGAATCAAACGCTGGTCACATTTTATAGCGCGTCATTCTCGTAATAAACTAGATTGCTTGCTGAATGAGCGGTCCAGTTTCGAATCTCAGCCAAGTGCATTAATGGCGTGTTTTTTTTATCACTGCCATTTACTCTATCTTTCTTCGTCACGATATCGTGGGCACATTTATTATAAAACCACCCTTTTAATCTCCTCGCCTTAATTTATGCCGGTTGGTCTTGGAGTTAGATGCATCAATTAAAATACTAGTAAAAGGATCAAAATAAGTACTTTGCCCTTTTGGCTTTTAAAAATAATATTAACCAAGTCACCGATCTGCTATCCCTCAATATCCCCCTAATTTACTCTTTCGTTGAAATTCAACATCCTCCCATACCCATCCAACCCCACCGCTCTCGACCACAACGTCCAATATCACTTTCACCGACCACAGAAGTACACATGACTCCGGATGTCAACGCACCCATTGAACACATTGGCATGGACGCGTGGGTTATCCCCCCCTCCCTCCTGTCCCCACGAGTGTATATAATGTGTTCCGGGATCGTTGTTGGTTTACTATCATCTCTCCTAGTGGCTGAAACAGGGTCTGGGGTTGAGTGAACATTGTTTCGATCACAGACGGTATCATAAATAATTCAGTATAGAGTGTCTGAGCCCACTGATGTATTTCTTGTGGGAATGGCAGTTGTTAAGATTCAAAACAGCAAAATTCAATTCTCATTGATTGACCGAGTGTACCGGGATTTTGTGTTAACTCTGCTATTTGGCATTTCGTCTGTCTGTTCGGTTATTTTCTCCGCGATAGCTATCAAATTCGGGAACAAATTTTAAATAAATTTGGCAGCGGTGTTCTTTGAACTTAGGCTTAGCAACGTATGCACATGGTCTTTCGTTATGGTTATCCTTTCAAAAATTGTGACCACTCAAAAATTTTCTGTTTGTTCCACGATATCTGCCAATTTTTATGAAATTTTTCATAAATATTCTTTCAATCAAAGCCGAATGATTTAAGCATGTGTAAATATTTTTTTTTAGTCTGAATTCATTTAATTTTCGCTGCATCTTGGATTTTCATTTAATATCTCATCTATAGTGATTTTAATTTTAAATTATAAGCATTCGATAGAGAACCTGGGATGCATTAAAAAAATTGTACATATATTGTGAAACTGTCGTCTTGAACCATCTAGACTACCGTTATTATCTATTATTATAATTTGCTATGATCACCAAGGTAAGATATACTTCAACCCAAGGATAAATAATTATAAGAGATATTTCAATTTTAAATCAAAGGAGAAATATCTGGACTATGGTAATGATAATAGCACGGAGGGAGGGAGGTCTACTGTTCACAGAACTACTAGTAAGACTGTAGTAACGATAATAACATGGAAGGAGCAAGGTCTACTGTTCACAGAACTACTAGTAAGACTGTAGTAAAGATAATAACATGGAGGGAGTGAGGTCTACTGTTCACAGAACTACTAGTAAGACTGTAGTAACGATAATAACATGGAGGGAGCGAGGTCTACTGTTCACAGAACTACTAGTAAGACTGTAGTAACGATAATAACATGGAGGGAGCGAGGTCTACTGTTCACAGAACTACTAGTAAGACTGTAGTAATGATACTAATATGGAGGGAGTGAGGTATACTGTTCATAGAACTACTAGTAAGACTGTAGTAACGATAATAACATGGAGGGAGTGAGGTATACTGTTCACAGAACTACTAGTAAGACTGTAGTAACGATAATAACATGGAAGGAGCGAGGTCTACTGTTCACAGAACTACTAGTAAGAGTGTAGTAACGATACTAATATGGAGGGAGGGAGGTCTACTGTTTACATAACTAATAGTAAGACTGTAGTAACGATAAGTGCAAAGTGGGAACGAAATCTACTGTCCACATAACTAAGTTACTAGACAGACTGTAGTAACGATGAGAACACTGAGTGAACGAGTTCTCTTGTTTATAGACCCGTTAATCCTAGAAGTTTCTGTTGTGGCCTCATTAAAAGTAAACTTTATTTGCTTGATTTTAGAACTTCATTATTTCACGTGAAATGTCGTTTAGATTGTCACACTTAGAATGTTATAATGCTAATAAGGATATGTTTACCTCCATATCACCTCCATTTCCACGTACATAATATTAAATAAAAACACAATTTCTTAAATAAACGCAGGGTTTATAAACCTCTGCAATGCATATAAGTGCTCCGTTAGACGGCCCTTTTAAATCGCACCTGAGTATATTGGGACTTAAAGTGTAGTTTTCATCTTGTCTGGTATTTCAGGGCTGGTGGACAGGGGATCGGGGTTTGAATCCTGGCCCGTTAAAGTAAATGCTCACCCCCCAAATGATCCTTCATTGCTACCCCAAATTATAAATAATACATATTTGGATTTTTTCAACAGACCTTAATAATCGATTCATGAAACTAAAACTATTATTATAGTATTTCAAGCTGTACTCATATATATTACCATATACTAAAATATTAATTAGAAATAACGAGAATCAAACCCAGCAGTGTTTATATTTTTAAAATTGGTCTATTTAACGTACACTTTCCAAGCACATGTCAAAAAACTACTTTAAAACTAACTTTATTTAATACATTATAATAATATATATTTGGCCGTAGTGATGTTTATTATGAACTGGATAGCAGAACTAAACCAGTTTGGGGCCTGTTTTTTTTTAAATTAGAGCTAATATTATCGACACTAGAAACTGACCCGTGTTTAATAAATATTAACTGTCAACGTTCCGGCTGTTGAAACTACTGTCGGAACGTTGGAAACTACTATTTCTTGGTGACCTGGCGGTCTAGGGGTAAGGTGTCAGACTTCTATGCTGGCAGCCGGGGTTCGATCCTCGGTCCCGGCAAAAGATTTATCTGATTACCAAACCCTTTCTTCACCTCTGACAAGACATCTTGTGGAAGTGAGGAATGCCAGGCCTCCACCATGGTTCGGATTCCACGTTAAACTGTAGGTCCTCCATTTCATCTCACAATCACCCTACCATTAACAATCACCCTACCATTACACATTAGCGTAAGTGCGTATAACCCGAACGGGTAGTAAGACGCGGTGCTAATAATAATAATACTATTTCTTAAACGTGGCTCAAGCTCGAAAATGTTGGCTTCAAAGACCCAATGGATTTCATCAGTACTAGCTTGAATCAAACCAAGCAACGTTATCCATTTAACCACGATGGTGTAATTTAAATCAGGTCCGTAAGAAAATGAAAATAACATACTGTTTCCAAGCAAAAGCACCTACTTAAGTGCCTAGATGAAAGTTGAAACCTCTTAAGGATGTAACTAACTTTTTATCCATTCCAGTGGCCGCATAGTTTAAGGCGTCACTCTTGCAATAGACTAGAATACTATTGGTGAGTAGGTTGGGGTTCGATTCTGGTCGAGTGTGGACTATTAATGGTGGTTTTTAAATGGTTTTTCACTCTACCTCCACACTAATGCGTGTACACTTATACTGAAATCACCCTTTATTTTCCTAACGAATAGGTATTAAGACTTGGTGCTAGCGTATAGCCCGAATGGGTAGTTGGACGTGGCGCTAAAGGAAAAAAAAGGGTGGTGTCAAAAAACTAATTTTTGAGTTTGATCTACGGACTCTACCTATAGCCCTTTGATACTTAAAGGATATGAGGAAGAGAGGCCAGCATTTATAAAATTAACCAACCACTCACGAAACAACCATCAATTGACTAACCCGATGAGATGCCCCCTTCTTTACCCCCCCCCCTTTTCGGCCCACTGTCCCATTGTTAAACATTTATCCGCGGAGTAAATTAGATCGACGCCACCGGGCGCTGTCGGCCCGCCCTGCTGACGGTTATTGTGACACGGACGTCGGGCGGTAATTCTCTCGTTTACACGTGTAACTGCCCTAAGGACCCCGTCCCTCCCCCCTTTTCACGCCACCCACTGCATTTTTAGTCGGGCACCGGGAGTTAACCTCATTACGAATGACCATTTTGGGACACACTTCAATCGCTAGTTTGTGAAAAAAAAAACACTAATTTTTACGACATAATATTCGTATTTACTATCACTATTTGGTCTCTAATAATCTGTAGCCCTAGTTCATTAGTGAGGAAATACGGACCAAACTCAATCATTGTACAGATGCAGCTGACTCATTAGTGTAGGAACGTGGACCATACTCCATTAGTGTAGAAATACCTATTATGCTCAATAATTTTAAAAATGCAGCTATCTCATTAGTGTATTAATACGGATCATGCTCAATCATTGTTCAAGTGGAGCTACTTCATTAGTGTAGGAATGTGGATCGTACTTTATTAGTGTAGAAATACGGACCATACTCAATCATTGTATAAGTGCACCTACTTCATTAGTGTAGGAATGTGAACCATACTTTATTAGTGTAGAAATACGGACCATACTCAAATCATTGTACATGTGCACCTACTTCATTAGTGTAGGAATGTGGACCATACTTTATTAGTGTAGAAATATGGACCATACTAAATCATTGTACATGTGCACATACTTACATTAGTGTAGAAATACTCGCACTAATCCAGTTCATCGTGAGTTTGACGCCTTAGACCACGTGACTATGACCCAGGAGGCCAAGATCTATTCTAATCGGCCACGCTAACGGTGATTTTATTTGTGCCTTGTGGTGCATTTTATTCTACCAGCCCTTCACCTCTGACAAGACATCTTGTGAATGTGGGGAATGCCAGGCCTCCACCGTGGTTCGGATTCCACGTTAAACTGTAGGTCCTCCATTTCATCTCACAATCACCCTACCGTTACACATTAGCGTAAGTGTGTATAACCCGAACGGGTAGTAAGACGCGGTGCTAATAATAATAATAATATTCTACCAGCCAAAGCCCTGGTCATCGTATTCCCTTAAGTCTAGGTAGTTTAAGTTGCTGATAGCCAGTATTGGCATCGGAAGGTACGAATATAAGATAGCCTCTCTCTGTCTTCCTCACACACTCATCGATAGTTGCTCCAACTCTGAATCCCTTCACGGCCGCTCTAAAAGCCGCCTAGGGGGACTTCTTGGTCCGCGACCCTTTTCTCCACTAATCCATCTCTCCCGAGGGGGGGGGGGGGGCCCTTTTTCCCCCCC
>CABEEJ010000197.1:152873-179666 GCA_901482245.1 Timema douglasi
GGGGGGGGGGGGGGGGGACCTGTTTCACCGCCATTGATATGAAGTTTACCTCCCTTTTGGATTAAGATAGGGTTCCCTTTTGGATTAAGATAGGGTTACAAATTTTCCTTATTTTACTCAAAACTCTTTCCTCGCTTGAATTGATCCTTATAAGAGAGGGTGGCTTAACCTAATTTAGGTCCAAGATTGGTTTTGTTTTGACGTTGACATGAGCTGCTTGATCTCGACACTAAAAGGAGCTGTCGAAAAAATCAATTAGCTAGTTAATATATATATTAGGACCATATTATCGGCCATTGATAAATATTTTGATTGTATTTTGAACTTTTTTTTTGCGTACATTAAACGCCCTATCCACTTCAGTGGCCACGTGGTCTAACTCGCTACCCTTGTGTTGGACTGGACTGGCGAAGACGGGGAGATCAGGGCTGGTCGGGTGCACTGAGATTTTTTTTCAAAAATGTGTTTTACACTCTCTCCCCACGCAAATACGTGTGCACTTCCTCTAAATTAAACCTTCCTAATATCTAGCATATTGTATTTAG
The DNA here is from genome assembly GCA_901482245.1 of Timema douglasi. Taxonomy (NCBI): domain Eukaryota; kingdom Metazoa; phylum Arthropoda; class Insecta; order Phasmatodea; family Timematidae; genus Timema; species Timema douglasi. The sequence goes on from CABEEJ010000197.1 coordinate 153,419, forward strand.
TACATAGGCCTGTGACCCGAACGGATAGTAAGAAGCGGTGGGGGGAAAAAAATAAATATATATTCACACTTGTGTTAAATCTCTTGGATCAGTGTTAATTTAATCCTGAAAAATACATTTTTTTTAACTTGGAAGATATCTGGGTAGATTAATTAAATACTAATTACTATTCTAAATCTTTAGTTTTTATCCGTATTTTGAGTACTATTTCAATTTCATAGTAAATTACATATGAGTCATGATTATACTACATACTTCACAGTGTAATTAATGTTTATAATACGAATGCACAGTATACGGAATCATAAAGAATAAACAATGTTAAACAGTAAGTTTTAAATTAAATATTTCACCAAACAAAGAATACTTTTTTAATCATGAAGATATTCACCGTAATATCAATTTGTTCAGAAACTACACATTAAAATGTATTCCTAATAAAAACCACTCGTTACAAATTAATGCGTTGGGGGTTCATTTTAAAACTGGTCCCAATGTCATGATTTCATCGTAAATTGGTTTTCATTCTCTCCCTAGGCGATTATTTTTTTCCGTAAGCTAATTTTCATCCTCATGTTTTTAATAAAGTGCGAATAGCTTAAATGACCGAACTGGCAGATTATTCAAATATAAACCCATCCAGAAATATTACGATATTAGTACAACACATTCCTGATTATCGTGTCCTGGCCTTATAATATAAGAATCGACCAGTTTTCATAGGAAGGACCTTCTCGAAAATACAAACATATTTTTGGTGGCGAAAATTAATAATACTTTACTCTCTTTTTTGTGTTATATTAATAATATCTGTCAAAAAGTGGCAGTTTCATTTCACGTGACATGACATATGAATGTTTGATCATTGATTTAATAACTTTTCTAACTATCAGATAAGACTTTTCCTTTGAAAATTGGACTGTACAAGTATTGCGATGGCCACCGTGAGAACTAACAAGTAGGACCAGCTGTTAATAATATGAGCTCTGACACAAATGATGATGCTGTTATTTATTATGTAGGTTTTGTACTGTCTAGGTATTGTCGGTTGTAGAGGATACGTAAGTGAGGCTTTGAGGTTCGATAATGTCGTCCATTGTTTGATCGTGAATAGGGAAGTTGGTTGGAAGTTAATTAACAAAACACGTTTTATTAACCAAGTTTTGCAACAATATATTAATTTTCTTTAGTTCTATTTGTAATGGTTTGTTTTAAATTTCATTAATCATGCTCTGGATTAAAACACTTTTTTATAAAGCTGTTGCGATGAATAAACTTGGGTAAAATGAAAAGTTTGCCTTAAAATATATTTAGATTTTTTCGGTAACTCGGTAACTGGTAATTGTGTACATTTCGTTTAGTTAAAAGGTAACAGTCTTACCTTGATGGATTACGTCTTTATCACCTTATCATATAAGCTATCACATGCTGTGAGTACTAATATTACTTATTCAACTAATTAATATCTACTTTGGTGGCCGCACGGTCTAAGGCGCTACTCTCGCAGTAGATTAAACTGCCGGTGATGGGGAGATCGAGGTTCGAATCTAGGTCGCGTGTACTGAGGGTGATTCCTCCGAAATGGTTTTACACTCTACGTCAACGCAAATTTGGGTACACTTACTATAAATATAATATTCCTCATCCATAAAACCATATGCACAAATAATACACAAGTGTATACAACCCGAATGGGTAGTAAGACTTGGTTGGGAAAAAAAATATAGATAATTATCATTTTATCTAAAATTTACGTAAAAATTAACATATTAAACATATATAAAGCAAGAATAAAACATTGATTGAATTTTATAAACACAGAGGATAATTTTAATAAATCATAATATTATTATTAAGTAAATCACTTTATTAAAACAAAGTGTTTCTTGAAAACCACTTCTCCACATTAGATTAAGGCCATCCACTCACTCGTATTGATATCAAACTTAAGGGAAGTAGATGAGTATCTTATATCAAGATAATCTATTACATAAATTACATACTATATTACTCTAAACAAGATTACTTTGCTATGCCTAGAGTCTAAACGTTCCTGTCAATTTTATTAATCCTTGTTTTTTATTTTAAAAATATTGTATCTGTCAGGTAAAATAGTAACTAATCCATTCATTTATGTGAGCAAAAAGATAAAATAAAATATCGCCAAAAAAGTATTTGAATATTGTGACGGTTTTTTCCCCACCGCGTCTTATTATCTTTTTAGGTCATACGTATATATGATAATTACTCTAATGGTGAGTGAGAGAAAATAACCATTTAGAAGTAATATATCCCAATTTGCTTGGAGGTATAGTGGAAAATCATTTTAGGACAATCCACTCTCAGTAGACCCAATCGTGTTTCGAACCCCGATCTCGTCATCAGCAGTCCGGTCTAACAGTATAGTGATGCTTTAGACCGTTTAACCACTGAAACGGGTTGAAATTTTATTATTATCAAGTCCAGGATGCATAGTACTTACCACAACATAAGCTAAAATTTACTAATAATTGTTATTATAGTCGAATTCACTTGTTGGAAGGTTTCATGTAACCCCAACGGATCTGGATGAACCGCCTTGAGATATGTGTATGAAATTTTATTTACAGCCATGCATTGCGGGTACACTATATATGTGGTGAATAGGCGCTTCTCATGCAGAATAAATTAAGAGCCAAACGTCCCTTGCCAAAATTCTCCCGAAACTTCAGTGTAATTAAAATAACATTCACATCGGTGATCACATTGTCTAGGACATCACCTCAAGCAATAGACTGAATTTCTGATGATGAGATTGGGGTTCTATACGTGGTTGAGTGTGCTGAGTTCCCCCTGCCCCCCCCCCAAATTGTCTCCTAATTTCCCTCCAATTAAAGCAAGTAAATTTCCTCTAAATTATACCTCCCTTATTCCTACTCTGAGGGTGTAAATTTGCAGCTATCCTGAAGGGCTGGTAAGACAAGTCAAAAAATATAAGTTACATAACTTGACTGGTTTTTATTTTAGCACCACGTCGTACTACCTGTTCTGGTTATGCGCATGTGCTATGGATTATGAAGATTGAATCTTGAGGAAATATATTCAGATTTACACGAAGAAAGGGTATTATAAACCAATTAGGAAATCAACCCTCAGTAGACATGACCGGGATTCAAACCCCGTTCTCCCCTATTGGAAGTCCACTCTATTGCGAGGGCAGTATTTTTTGCAGTTTTTACATCAAACAGATTTTTGGTCCAAATAAATCAAATACTCAAGAAGATCGGCATCAACTGGAGGGACAGAAGGCTGATTGCTAACTTGTACCTGGGACAGTGAGTAAAGGTGAGTCTGAATGATGGAGAGACCATCAACGTAGAGATGGGAAGAGGAGTGAGGCAGGGATGCTGTTTGTCACCCAGTCTGTTCCACTTGTATGGGGAGTGGCTGGTCAAGGGAGCTCTGGAGGGATGTGACAATTTCAGGACAGAAGGCTGCGTCATCGACCCAATAAAATACGCAGATGATCTAGCGTTGTTGGCCAGAAATAAAGAGGAGTTGCAGGAAATGATGGACCGGCTAGTGGAGATAAACATTGAGAAGTCAAAAGTGATGGTGATTTCAAAAAATGAAAAGTCTCTGGAAATCAAAATTGGAAACCATGAGTTGGAAAACAAAGCAATTCAAGTACCTAAGAAGTTTGCTGAAAAAATCACTAAAGAAATTAGGTCGAGGATCGCCATGGCCAAGGAAGTTTTCATCAAGAAGAGATAACTGAAGACCAGCAAGTTTAGTATGGAACAAAGCAATAAATTGGTTAAATGCGACGTTAGAAGGGAGCATCGCACTGTATGAAGCAGAAACTTGGACTTTAGGAAGATGGAAAAGAAATACTTGGAGATCTTTGAAATATGGTGTTGGAGAAGACTTGAGAAGATTAGGTGGACAGATAGGATGACAAATGAAGTCCTAAGAAGATTTGGCAAGAAGAGAACTATTTTGGATGTGATTCTTCGGTGCAAAGGAAACTGGATCAGACACATGCTTAGGAGGAACTGTCTTCTGAACGACGAAATAGAAGGAAAATTTGGGGGAAAGAGGAGCTTATAAAGGAGGAGGATTCAAATACTAGATAGCTTGAAGGAAAGAAGAAAATTCTGGGAGCTGAAGGAAGAGGCAGAGGACAGTGTGCATTGGTAATCTGAAGTAGGAGAATATACAGGGAGGAGGAGAATACAAATGAAAATACAATTTTTCTTGTGACCCCTCCCCCCTAATAAATTGCATCATTCGAATCACAAATATACATTTTACGCTCATATATTAATTACTTTTCACTATCCGGATATATATTATTGACAAACTTAAATAGGTTGATTCTTGGACATTTTTCAGAGTGGAAAATTTTAATTTTTTTTACTATGTCCACAGACCTTTGAAAGTCATAGAAAATAGTTTTGTATTAATTCCAGTAAACAACAAATTTGTGTACCGCTAAAGATGTAGTCAATGTTTAACCTAAGTCCAACATCTGATTATAAATATACCTTGGCAAACCTCTTAAACTAAGAATAAGCATACTTTACCTTTTTAGGGAACCATTTCACAAATAGGGGCCACCAAATACACCGTTTTACTATTCAACTGTATGTATTGAATTAAAAAATAAATAGGTGAAAATCCCCCCCCTCCCCTTCTGACTCCAAAGTGACGATGTTTGTGGGTCTCCACCCCCCACCCTCCCTCACTAACTACCCAACCTCCCTTTATCCAGTCTGGTCTCGTGCTCTACAGGACAATGTTGTGTAGTTAGGACCGCACATTCCTCACGGCTGGTCGGGTTTCAAGCGGTGCTCACTTGAGGACTGACTTGCATTCCGGGTGCCTGAACACGATTTGCTGGGGGAGGAGCGGTAGTCTCCGGGTGGAAGACTAACTAGTCACGCGTTAAGAGACGTGTGTACGTGTTACCCGACACTAGGGAGGGTTTGGAGGACTTACGTGACCTAGGCGGGGATGGATAGTTCTCTTTTTTTTTTACACTATCGGATACCGTGGTATTTTGGTCCTCAGGTTCAAAACTGACTCTTTTTTAATCTTATACGAGTCTGAAGGTGGGATAAATAAAGTTTTTTAAATGTTTTAAAATTAGAGATGGCTGGAATCCACTATTTTTACGAATCCTACCCGCCTCGGTGACGTAGTTGGCTTACGCGCTTGTCGTGTTGAGCTCGACTGATGAGGACGGGGAGGTTGAGGTTCGAATCTCGGTCGGGTGAACTGGGGGTTGGTTTTTCCTAAATGGATTTTCACTCTTCCTCCACGCAAATGCGGGTTCACTTCCTCTAATTCAACCTCCCCAATTCCTAATCNGGGGTTCCTAAATCGTTTTCCACTCTCCCTCCACGCAAATGCGGGTTCACTTCCTCTAATTTAACCTTCCCAATTCCTAATCCATTAGAGTAATTTGTACTTAAAGCGTATAACCCGATCGGGTAGTAAGACGCGGTGCTAAATATTATTATTATTTACGGATCCTAATATTCGGTATACCTTTGAATCCCAAATCTCACATTTTAATCCGAATCCTGTAGGGAGGGAGGTGGTATATTGACATAAGAGTTTAACATAGAAATAGACAGTAGGAGTATGAACATTTTGTTGTTGTTGCTAAACTGCATCTATTATATCATTAAAAAATTCAGTAAAGTTTTAAATTAATGGTATGGGGTGTGGTTGTTAAATTTCTCCTGTAATTTAGTCGAGTTTGAACCACTAATAAACAGTATTAGAGTTCTAAAATAAATTTCAATAAGAATTTCAAAAAAATCTGGAATTGTTGCATATCGAATATTCTTAGGGATTTTTAAATGCGTTATTTATTTATTAAATATAGCTCAATATTTTTTACATGCCCATTCTCGACCTATAAAAATTGTACTGAAGCTTTTTTAATGTGTGTGTTTAAATAAGTAATTAATATTTATAATACCAACTCCACAGAAGTATTTGGAATGGTGTTACAATATAAAAAATACTTTTAAAATTAAGATATTTTTTTTAGACAATATTTAGCCTTGGTAATATTTTATTATCTTAAAGACTAAGATGCATTTCCACGTCCTTTTATGAACAAAATTTTATAATTACCGATATGAACCCCAATCATAATAATTTTTAATGTTAAATGGGGAAATGTAACTCCTCTGCTATGATTACCGCTCTTAAGAACGCTCTTAGCAGGCCCAACTCGGCTCCTGGCTCGCATCTGTGTGTGTGTGTGTGTGTGTGTGATATATATATATGAGAGTAAAAGGGAAAAGACAAGACCCTACGATATGCCAGAAATGTATATGAATGCTTACTAGAAATTTTCCGCGGTAATTATGGGGGACAAAGTGACCAAGTGTCTTGTTAATAACTACAGTATGTTCCTATTATGACAAAATGAAAATTTGTCTACATTGCTTATCTGTGAATCCATTCTAAAATGGTCAATAAAATCCTTTTAAACGCAGTTTTTATCCAAATATAATTTAATATTTCAACAGGGTTCTTCTGTATTAGGAATTTCTATTAACTTTTTATCTCCATTAATCACGCTCTTAAAACAAAACAAAAACATTCGTAAGACGGTAGTAAGGATGCTAGACATTTCCCGGGTTCCAAATATGAGCCTCTTTTGAAACTCTTTGAGCCGTTTTCTACCTGAAAATGGTAGACCTTATCTGGTTAATGTAAGCGTCACTGACCACGGTATAATAACGCGCACCATTAATGCACATGGCACCATCGTACATGAACGCGATTAAACAAGGTAACTAGGCAACGCTAACTACCATCCATAATGTGAATATACTTAAATAATAACGGAGTGGTCACTGTTTAAATTGTTTGGGGAAAAATATAGGACGGGGATATTTTCTTTTAACTTATAACTTAAATGTGTACAATTTATTTAAGATAAATAAATAATAAAACGATGCTATACAACTGACACTAATTGAAATAACTACGAAGTTATTTATATTCTACGTATATTTAATAATCACTGGATTATATAAATACTCGATTTTCAAACAAACTTGACAAATATTATATAAAAAAACACCCCCTCCCGTCTTATTATCTACGAGAGACGACAAACCTTCAGGGTGTAGAAGTGTGGGAAAGTATGGTAACATTTTAAATCAAAATCCCCTTAAAACAAATGAGCTTTGTTTCGTCCTTGACCAGCCCTCACGTCATACATAACCTCTTATGTTTTTGAACCACCGTGAAAACGAACCAAAGCTATCTTTAAACTTGTTTTGGTATCTATAATCAATACTTGGGGAAAACACAATAATTTATATTAACCTGAAATACAGACTTTTTTTTTTACTAATTTGGAAAGTACATTTTGTTACATTGGAAAATATGTTTTTTATCTAAACAAGTGTAAAATACCTTTACTAATCATCTCGGTTCTAAAGAGGCTTATAAAATAAACAAAGTTACTCAGTATAACATGTTAGTAACTATTACATTTTAATATTAATCCCTTAAACTAATGTGTGATTGATGTTATATCACGGCTTCTATCGAATTAAACAATACATCAACACATTCGAAAACTTTAAGTTCTAGAAAAGTAAGAAACCTAATATAGAGCAGTATTTTATGTGAATTCGACGATTAACTAAGAAACTCTGACTTGCTCCCCCTCTTTACCCCTTCAAACCATAGCTCATATAATATCGTATGTGTCCGCAACACCAGCCACAACGTATGTTCACTGCTTACACCCTATTTTTTCGACACTTCTTCGCTCGCTAATGAGATAGCGTGATTTTATATAAGCATAGGATGTTCTCTGACAAATAAGGAATGCAACAAAATAAGTCCCATCTCAATTCGATGAGTACTTTTTTAAATTACTGACAACCAAACGTACAAATATTTTTAAAATGGACCATTTGGTGTTTTTCTCGCTTGTATGCCTACTTCCAAAAATAAGGAAACTACAAAAATTCGAATGCGCAGACAAACCTTAGTGTTTTATTTATTATACAGTTTTTTAATTTATTTTTCAGCTTTTTATCTTGTAAAGTATGCAAGAGATAAAAAATATTTCCGAACAAAAGTTAAGTGGTTTCGAGGGGGAAAGAGAACCATATTATTATGCTTTGATTTGGTGGATGTTTTCAAAATTTATTGGAGGTAAATTTTGTTTTTTTTAAACATAATTTTTTATTATTTTTAGCTGCATCTAATTCTACGTAAAAAGCCAAAATAATTTTGATAATATATTTTAAAACTGATTTGATAGATTACTTTATAAACTGATAATTATGTCTAAAATATTGCTAATTAGTTAATTTCTTATGATTAGCAATTCCAATTCCATTTCATTATTGTAATAATTAATATAGATGATTAATGGAAAGGTGGAACGCAAAAAAGAGGTATTATAATTTGACACAAAATTCCAATGTTTATTTTCTAATGTGCCTAAAACCTTGGGCAAAATAATATAATTTATTCAAATACTAACACACGAAAACCATGGCTGTATATATTGGGCCAGTATAAATTTTAAGTTCACTCCCATCTGTGGTCTCTCCAACTGTTCATTTATATGTCTATGCATAGAACAAAGCAGACGTTGTCCTGATCAATACGGTGAAAAAATGTTATCGAAAGGATGCATGCAACTTCTCTCCATGTCTTCACGACCCAGTTTACTTGTCTCAGGGAAATATTACCGTTAAGGCCGCCGAGGCCGGTTGCTGGGTCGTTCATTAATTATGGATGACGCCGCCTACAGCGCGGCATTTGCCCCAGGACTGTAAACTTCACTGAACGTGGTAGGAACGGAAGTTGAGATGAACATTTATACGTCAAGGTAAAGCCAAAATCTTAAGCGCGTAAGTGGGTCTACAGCAATATAAACAACTTCCTCTAATATTTATTCTTTTCTGTCTAAGGATGAGGGTGAGATTGTAAACTCCTTTTTTTTTTTACCTTCTAAGTTTTATCTTGATAAATTATTACACCATAAGATCTTATCAACTACGGTATAGCAATGATTTTCACTTTTTTTTTTATGGTTGCGTACCCCCCGACCATTAATCATTTAATTTAACTACCCAAGTGATAAAATTGATTTTTAATTAATTAATCAAAACTCTTTTCTATAGCCTTAATATTTTTTTAAAAAGCAAATCAAGTTAGAAAGTGACCCACCATGGTGGTCGAATGATTTGAGGCGTCACAATAAACTGGAATGCCAATAACGTAGAGATCGGGGTTTGTGGTTAGTTAGAATTAGTTTTTTTCTTTGATGGTTTTCCACTTTACCTCCATGAAAAGGTGTGTACACTTTCTCTAAATTCAACCTTCCTCAACCCTAACGTTTAAGTGTACCTTGTACATATGCGTATAGCCCGAACGAGTGGTAGGACCTGGTGATAAACAAACTATTTAGGGAAATAAATTATATAATGCTACTTAATTAGCTATATATCTTACATGTCAATCTAACTATCAATAAACTCATCTTATCTTGATAAAAACTTTCCACATGTCATTTATATAAAAAAAATTATTTACAGCTTAGGAATAAAGAAAGACAGACAAAAAGGTAATGACGGTGTAAAACTCCTAATTGAGTGAAAACACACATAATTAAAGAAATCATTGAGTTTGTTTCAAAGAACACAGTTTTTTTAATACTAGGCATAAATAAGCGTTATTTTATATTAAGCACAAATAAGATTAACTCGGAGAAAAATATTATATTACGATTATTAAATAATTTTCTGTTATCCTTGATTGAAAATCACTGGGCCATACCATAATGGAATCGGTATAGGTTAGCTTAATGCCATTCTGGCTAAACTTAGTGTATCTCTAGTTTATAAAGTTCAGAGATATATTTATTATATGACAGTATTGGTTCATATTTACCGATAATAACTGGATTAAATGTCTGGGTGTTTAATCACTTTGTGCGGTAAATACAGCCACTACATTTAATGCGTGTTTAAAACATCCTTTAAAAAGAGGATAGACAATTAGATAATGAATATAGATTACTTTCAATAACTCATTAGGTTTTATTGCATTTAATTAGACCACTCTTTATTCCAACGTTTATACTAATCATTATTCTCGTATCATTTATTGTCTTGCTACTTATCTCTTTAGTTTTGTTTTACCAACTTTCTTGCTAAATAAAATTAAATAGGCCTACTTAATTATGTGCTATCACTTTTATGTTTTACCTAGTCTTAGTAATAAGTTTGTTTATTTGCATGCATTAATTACGATAGTGTGATAGGGATAAGGAAGGTAGAACTTTATAAGAAATGAACACTCATTTGCACGGAGGGAGAAAGGGCAATAATTTAATAAAAACCCTCGTGTATCTCCCACGATCATTGTTTAAGTAGAGGCACTAACAAGTTAAACCTGAATTCTCACACGCGGCTGGTCCTGTCGATATCGAATACAGATTTATATCTGTTTTAATCCGCGCACCACATTCTAATGCTTGTCCGGGCTATCCGCATAGTTATATTAATTGGGGTAGGGACGAGGAAATAAATTGTAGAGGAAGTGTACCCACATTAGGGTGAGGTAAGAAACAAGGAAAAACCCGTCCTTGTGGCCGCACGGTCTATGAGGCGCTACACTCACAATATTATTATTATTATTATTATTATTATTAGCACCGCGTCTTACTACCCGTTCGGGTTATACGCACTTACGCTAATGTGTAATGGTAGGGTGATTGTGAGATGAAATGGAGGACCTACAGTTTAACGTGGGATCCGAACCACGGTGGAGGCCTGGCATTCCACACAGTCGCAAGTTGTGTTTAATACACGTCTTGTCAGAGGTGAAGGAAGGATTTGGCAATCAGATCAATCTGTGCCCGAACCGAGGATTGAACCGCGTACCCCTAACACAGAAGTCAAGACACCTTACCCCTAGACCGCCAGGTCACCTACACTCGCAGTAAACTAGACTGCAGTTGACGGGGAGATTGAGGTTTGACTCTCGGTCGGTTGAAGACCTACTAAGGTTGGGTTATTTCCAAAACGATTTTACACTTTACATTCTACGCAAATGCGAGATAATTCAGTATAACCTTTGTAATCCTTAAAACCATTAGCTTTATTAATACGCATGCGTATAATCTGAACGGGTACTAAAACGCTGTTTGGATTATTTTTAAAGGCAAATCAATTTTAATACACTCGGTTGTAATTCAAATATAAATCTACTCTTCAACAGCGACTAATAGTAATGTTTCTCTCTGTCTCTCCCTCGAAAGCTCGACCATCGATGCGGGAGAGTTTGAAACGTAATTTAATAAGAACTGCTTTTGTTTATCACACCCTAGCTTATTCTTATATCAAACACCTGGCTTAGCTCAATCGTTAAGAATGTCTGTATATTGAACTAAAGGCCCCAGGTTCGATTCCCGTTATGGCCGAAAAATGTATCGTTATTTAAATGTGAATGTATCTTTTCACAGTGATAAATTAACGGCCGGGGACTAGATTTTGTGCTTGTCCTAGTCTTAAGTTAGATAATAAGGTATATGAAGCTGCAACAGGCCTAGCCAGCCGTTATTTGAAAATATATGACTTGAATAAAAAATTGACACAGGCTGTAGACAAATATTAATGTAAAAAAAAAGTGTATTCATATCTTAACTAAGAAAATTGGGCGAGCTGTTTGCGTTTATTTTAAGGTTTGTTCTATAGGGCGCTTCATGGGCAAGCACTGATACGCGTTGTAGACGTTTAAGATCCTGGATTATTTATTAAGTTTTTTTTAAAATATTGCTCTCACTAAATTGTAATTGAAAGTTAACACCAGTTAAAAAGTTTAAAACAATCTCACATTATCTTAAATTTTTCTATTGTAACCCTATCAAAACAAACTTTATTTGAAAAAGTAAGGCTATATTTAGGTTTCTAAGATTTTATTTAATTAATCGAGTACACATTTTCACGTAAATTGTCGCGTTGACATTTTTAAATCGACTTTAAATTCAACATTAAATTTTCTAATTAGTTATAAACCCGCTGATGGCTTTCAACTTAATTTTGTTTAGAACAATATTAAAGAACATTTCAAATCAATTAATTGATAATGCGGTATTTCTAAACATCTCAATGTTCTACAATTGTATCGTCCTTAAGAACTAGTAAAACTCAACAGATAATGCTTGTCTTAGGTAGGTAATAAAACTCGAACCAGACGTGGTACATAAACTTGAAATCTTCATTAAAAAACAGTCTTGTTGAGGGTATTGAAACCATTTAAACATATATTTAAAAAAATCAAAAAACTATTTCACTGATTCCAATTTATCTGGTGGTTTTTTTTTCGAGTAAAGAATGCAGAAAACCGCATTTTGGTGTAATTTTTAGTTCAAGGATAATATTGAATATAATTCCCCGGTTAATCGTCTTTTAAAGTTACACCCAAGAGATTTAAAATTTTCCCTTCCATCCAAGAAGCAATATAAAACAATGAAAAGCAAGAACAAATGGTTTCTCTTCTTTTTTTCCCCCCCGCTCCGCAACTAGTTGGGTGACGTATTCCTGGCTTTATTTCACGGCCTTTCCGTTTTCTACCAATCCCTCTTGCCTTTCCCTCACCTTTGCCGGGTTAAAACTTACCCAGAGATTCATCAAGCTCAGAATTAGTAAGTTTAGATGTTCAAGTAAAAGGTTAGCAGTGTTTATTTGTTCCTTTGCGCGTTGTGCTGCCAGCTTGATTGGACATTTGATAGACAGTTTCTAGTATTACCCACCGGCTTCGGTGGCTGTATGGTCCAAGGCGTCACTGTTGCAATAGACTCGACTGGTGTTGACGGGGAGATCAAGGTTCTAATCCAGATCTTGTGTACTGAGGGTGGTTTTTCCTTACTGGTTTTCCACTCTCTTCATGCATATGCGGGTACACTTTCTACACAATTCAACCCTCCTAATTCTAAGCACCTTAATGATTAAAATAATAAATATATATTTCCCTGAGAGGTGACAGAAAAATATTGTATTTGTCACAACTACATTTTGACTTTAACAAAAAACTTCATCGGGGGACATGCAGATTAAACGTCAAGCTCGTTTAAACTTGATTGCTAATGACCGGTAAAGTTCGAGTTCGTATCTCGAACCGGATGAATTGAGGGTGATTTCCCACGTCCGATTTATCAGTGTGGCTTTCCCATCCCCTCTTTAAGGTGTGATACCGCAAGCAAGCTATACCGACCGAGCAGCCGCAGCCTTTAGCGATGATAGTGCCAACATTTTCGCATAAAGGGTGTCATGTGGTCAGCACAACGAGCCCTCTGGACGTTAATAGCAGTTTTTTTTTAAACCGGAGACGCTACTTCTTTATTCAAGTAGTTCCTTATTAATTATCCTGACGGGGATGAGTTGACCCCGTTCCAGACCCACTGCTTCACAGGAAAATTCTGGAAGCACCGGGGATTGAACCCGGGGCCTCTGGACCTGTAGCCAGGAACTCTGACCATTAGACCACAGAGGTGGGTTGCCCCATAATAATTTAGTATCAAAATAAATATATGGATCAAATCACGTTTCACACTATTTTAATATGGGTTAGAAGTAAACGCGAGTAAAATTCTGTATTTTTGTAGTTTTTTATATAAAACTTTTTTTTTGTTAAATAAATCATTTATTGTTTCGGTAGATAAATATAATTTAATTTTCTACATATAGCTATATCAACAGGTTTAAAAAAAATATTAGTCGGAAATACCTCGTCATTTGAACGGAAACTATTTAAATGGAAAAGGGTGGGTGATAGTGGTGGTAGTGATGGGGGGGTTAAGTCCTATTAAAAATACGCAACTACCACGACAGATATTCAACCACTGTTTATATAACTATATGTAGACAATTAAATTAGATGTATCTACTATGATAATCTTTTATATTTCATTTTATCCAGAAAAGTTTCCCGTTATCTTAGCTATAAGAATACGGTGAATCCTTTTATTTCCACTCTCCCTACAATGACAATAGTAGGTGACCTGGCGGTCTAGGGGTTAAGGTGTCAAGACTTCTGTGCTGGGGGTCCGGAGTTCAATCCTCGGTCTCGGCACAGATTTATCTGATTGCCAAACCCTTCCTTCACCTCTGACAAGACGTGTATTAATAACAACTTCTGAATGTGTGGAATACCAGGCCTCCGCCGTGGTTCGGATCCCACGTTAAACTGTAGGTCCTCCATTTAATCTCACAATCACCCTACCATTACACATCAACGTAATTGCGTATAACCCGAACGGGTAGTAAGACGCGGTGATGATAATAATAATAATAATACAATGACAGTAGAGTTTTTTTTAACGTCTTGACGTTCTCAATAATTTCCCAACGTAACACGCGCCATTAATATATGTCTAGCAGGCCCCAGGTTCTGGTTTTACATGACTGATTGTTGTGCAAGGTTACAAGGCTAGGATGATATTTCGTTAAATGGGTACAATTATTGTTGCGCAAGTGCGACGGAACAAAATTCTCGTTACCTGTCACTAACATCCGTGGGATGAATAAACGTGATTGCTTTGACATTTTGATCCTGTTCATAATTCACAAACACGAGCTCTGTCTAGCGGAGGTATACATAACCAAATCCACTCACTAAAAATTACACGGGTTTTAAATCTACTCTGTCCCATGTTCAGATAAATGTGTAAAGTATTAGTTTTTTATTCTTTATTTTTACTAATTTGTAGTAGTATGTTTTAACACAATATTAGTGGAGATAAGGATACTATATTTGGTGGAATGTACCCACATTTACTTAGCGATTGAAAGAATGACGCTTAATGCATCTAGCTGGAATTTAAAGCCCAACTTCTACGTCAATGGCGATTAATTTCCTTGCGAATCTAATGTTTTAGACAGCTCGATTACACGTTTTTAATCGGTGTTGTTTAAGAACAGTGCGCTGATATCTAGAAAATTTAAATAGGGTCCTTTAAATAGTGAGGAGGTGCATTAAGAACCTTACCCCACTTTCTGACAGTCAATCGGTGCGGAGGTGCATTAAGTTGACAATCTCACTTTCCGACAGTCATTCGGTGCGGAGGTGCATTAAGCTGTCAACCTCACTTTCTGACAGTCATTCGGTGCGGAGGTGCATTAAGCTGTCAACCTTACTTTCTGGCAGTCAATCGGTGCGGAGGTACATTAAGCTGTCAACCTCACTTTCTGACAGTCATTCGGTGCGGAGGTGCATTAAGCTGTCAACCTCACTTTCTGACAGTCATTCGGTGCGGAGGTGCATTAATCTGACAGCCATTCGGTGCGGAGGTGCATTAAGCTGTCAACCTCACTTTCTGACAGTCATTCGGTGCGGAGGTACATTAATCTGACAGCCAATCGGTGTGGAGGTGCATTAAGCTGACAACCTCACTTTCTGACAGTCATTCGGTGCGGAGGTGCATTAATCTGACAGCCAATCGGTGTGGAGGTACATTAAGCTGACAACCTCACTTTCTGACAGTCATTCGGTGCGGAGGTGCATTAAGCTGTCAACCCCACTTTCCGACAGTCATTTGGTGTGGAGGTACATTAAGCTGACAACCTCACTTTCTGACAGTCATTCGGTGCGGAGGTGCATTAAGCTGTCAACCTCACTTTCTGACAGTCATTCGGTGTGGAGGTACATTAAGCTGACAACCTCACTTTCTGACAGTCATTCGGTGCGGAGGTACATTAAGCTGTCAACCTCACTTTATGACAGTCATTCGGTGCGGAGGTGCATTAAGCTGTCAACCTCACTTTCTGACAGTCATTCGGTGTGGAGGTACATTAAGCTGACAACCTCACTTTCTGACAGTCATTCGGTGCGGAGGTACATTAAGCTGTCAACCTCACTTTATGACAGTCATTCGGTGTGGAGGTACATTAAGCTGTCAACCTCACTTTATGACAGTCATTCGGTGCGGAGGTGCATTAAGCTGTCAACCCCACTTTCCGACAGTCATTTGGTGTGGAGGTACATTAAGCTGACAACCTCACTTTCTGACAGTCATTCGGTGCGGAGGTACATTAAGCTGTCAACCTCACTTTATGACAGTCATTCGGTGCGGAGGTGCATTAAGCTGTCAACCTCACTTTCTGACAGTCATTCGGTGTGGAGGTACATTAAGCTGTCAACCTCACTTTCTGACAGTCATTCGGTGCGGAGGTACATTAAGCTGTCAACCCCACTTTCCGACAGTCATTTGGTGTGGAGGTACATTAAGCTGACAACCTCACTTTCTGACAGTCATTCGGTGCGGAGGTACATTAAGCTGTCAACCTCACTTTCTGACAGTCATTCGGTGTGGAGGTACATTAAGCTGTCAACCTCACTTTATGACAGTCATTCGGTGCGGAGGTGCATTAAGCTGACAACCCCACCTTCTGACAGTCATATTCGGTATGGAGGCTTTTTGATAGCCAACCAGTTCGGATGCTTGACAGGCACATAAATCCTATTTTTAACATACATTATCCAAATGAAATATTTATTCTCGTATATAAAAATCGCAATTACATGTCTAAATAAATTTAAACCTAAATTAATAGATATAATTTTTATATCATGTTCATATAAATGCTAATTTAGTGTGTTTACCTCATCATAAATCGTTGGTAGGATACGTAACTACCTTGTAACCTATCACAATACAGTACCATTTAGCACCGAATAAATAACATACGTACATCGAGAACTATCAAGGCATATATTGAGCCTGTTAGAATCCGAACCCGAGACTTCAGGTGATATATAATACACCACGTGCGATTAAAGTAATCTAGGACTTAGTGTTCGCCTGTACACTTTTAACTATAGAAGCTTTATATTTGACTGTAGAAATAGATTTTCTTAAAAAAAAAAGCTGTTTGCAGATAACAATATTATACCTCTTTGTAAAGGCCTAACTCGTTTATATTGAAGCATGCATTATAGATTTAACATATAATATTCAAGGTATCAAATTCAGTAAGCCAAAATTAAATTTTGCTTTTACTATCATTTGATTAATATCTCACAACACTATATTGTAAATCGCTCCTTATTTAAAATTTAAATACGTTCTTTGAAATATTTTTTTTTCGGCAAATTGATGTAAAGCATAAAGGTAAAGGAAAAAAGTTTTCAGTAATTTATCTATTTCACATTTTACTCGACCTTTTATCTTTAATAACTTCATCACCTTGTTATGCCTTTCATCTTCTGGACGGGAGTAATTTCAAAGGTGCTCGCTCATAAATCTCCCCAAAAGACCATCAGCTAATCTTCAGAAGAGACCTACGGTCTTATTTGTCTAGCTTAATGAGGGAATGCATGACAGTGCCGAGTTTAAAAGGTATAAGAAATTGATCAAGAATGTTAAAATCAAACCCATCTCTTAATCATGCCTTGTTATTATTTTACTTTCATATTGATAAAGTATTAAAATCTTAAAATATTTTCGCCTTCAAGAATATTATAGGTCTAAAGGTGGGGCTGTTGGAAACGCCAGTTAAAGTTGTTTTTTTTGCAGTTTTTATAACATTTTTTACAAAAAAAAAATTGTTCAGTAGAAACATATAGTATAAATTTCTTCATATGGTGATATCAACAGTTGTTGAATATCTGTCAAGGATGTCCTGTAATTCAACGATATTTTTTTCTTATCATTTAAAAAGTTTGTCATCTAATGCCGCTATGCTCATGATATATATTCAAAAACTGTATATATCATCATATGAAGAAAATTGAACTATATATTTATACTAAAGAAATATTTTATTCATGCGAAAAAAAAATGTTTTGCTGTAAATTTTTTTTAAAACACTGCCCATAACTCACGTTTCCTACATCCCCACGTTAACGTTTCATGTCCCACCAAATTTAAAAAAACAAAAATAGGGTCGTACAGTTATTTATACCTGGTTATCCCTGTTTATCTGTTAGTAAGCATACTTACTTTTCGTTTACCCTAACCTTGACGAATTACACTGTCGATTAATCCTATAAGCTACTCCTTAGTGTAATCCCTTAAAGGTAACACTGATTGCTACCTTTAATTGTAAAGTGAGTGTACCTACGGTAACAGCTGGTAATTTTTGATGGAATTAGTTCAATCTTGATATTTAGATTATATATGGTCAAACCGCAAGACCGTATCAGGATTTTGATTCAAACCCTTAAAATTAAGGGTAGTATTGATTTCTTACAGATTAGCAATTTTTCAAAATTGTCTTTAGTGATTTGGTTCAAAATTAAAACTTGTAGATTGGTTTAAGATGGAAATAACACTGTTTACTTGTTTTTTCTGGTGGAAATTGATTTAAGACAACTAGCATACCTAAAATTTTTTTAAGAATAATAAAATATATGAGAGATCATTTACGATTGTGTCGTACCATTTATTTTACTTTCAAATATCTACTTTTTATAAGTAGACTAAAATAATATTGAACGTGTTCTTTCAAAAACACTTAATTTAGCTTTTTGATACCCCTTTTACTCCCCGTTTGAACTTTTTACAAAAAACTAAATATTTTTGAATGAAGAATCAATAAAGTTCTAATCCACTTCGGTGGATGCATGGTTTAAAATTATACTATTACAATATACTATAATGTCGATGATGAGATTAAGGTTGGAATCTCGGTTGGGTATTCTTGGCTGGATTCTAAAAAAAAAAAAAAAAAAAAAAAAAAAAAAAAAAAAAAAAAAAAAAAGTTTCCACTCTTCCTCCACGCAAATGCAGGTACACTTTCTCTAAATATAACTATTCCTTTTCTAATACTATCAACGTATGCGTATAACACGAAGGGTAAGACGCAGAGCATTATATATGTGCACACACGAATTCCTCCGGTGAGAACATGGACAAAGGTGTCAGTCTCGTTTTGTTTTGTTTTCTGGTGATAGGGACGTTGTGGAGATCCCATTCGGGAGTATTGAAGGTATTTTTACTAGTGGTTTTCCAATCTCTCTCCACGCAAGTATGGGTACATGACACCTTCCCCCTCCCTATCCCATTAGGGGAAAATAAATTAGGATAGCCATAACGCGTAGTAAAATATGGTGTAAAATAAAAAGCTTTAAAATATATATTTTTTTAAATTTACAAAGTTTCATTTGAAAAAAAAGTAATCAACTTTTTCTTGAAACGCGCTCAATATTGATTACAAGATGGTTAAAACTTAATTATATGGGTCTAAAGTACGAATTAACTATTGAAGGAGTCTTGGTCCATTTTTGTTCCACTTGGACCGAATTTGATTCGAATTACAATCAAAGATCTCGAATTAATTTCAACTCTCACGCTATTCACACTTGTCAGGATATGTATTCGCTGCGACTACCGCGTGGTAGAGAGAACTTTTAATTGGATGTTTAATCCTCTTTCCTAACACCTCCCCCTACCCCACCCCCCTCCTTCCGCCTAACATCCGACGCAAGATAAATTGTGACTGTTACTTTTAGAGGGTCATCAGCTGGAAAGAGCCTCTAATGCCATCTACCGGTTTGTTTTAATTCCGGGACCTGTTACATTTTTTAAATTCACAAACCATTAATTTATTTTTGCGTATCTTTGCAACTCTTTAAGAAAAGAAAAAATAGGAATCTGCCCTCATCTTAGAATAACATACCTATCTAAAAGCTTGTATATTTTGCTCGACTTAAAATTAGATTTTTTTTAAATTTGACCTTGAGAACAGCGATTTAATGCCGGTTTGGTACGTTCTAGGTGTTAATTATTTACTTTATTAATTATTTTTATCCGTCTCTTCTTCATACCCTTCTGGACAGTCCGAATTTAACTAATTAAATGGGGTAGATAGGAGGACGATGAATTATTTTTTTTGCAGCGTAAGTTTTCCCGAATTTGCTTGGAGGCAGCGTGGGAAAACATTGAGGAAAAAAAACCTCAGCTCGTCCAACTGTGATTTTATCCCCGACCTCATTGTCACTGTCTATAATGAGGTCCATTACTAGAATAACGCCTTAAATTGACCACTCAACCACCGACGCTCTAAGCCTTTAGCAGCCGTTGTGATAAACATAATAATTATTTATATGTAATTATTAACTATTTTAAATTGACTATTACAGTCGGATTTTCATATTAATAACCTTATCTGACAGACAGGTAAATTACTAGAGCTACTTTCACTTATTCATACGTCAAGTCATGTGATCTATGACTATCACTTTTAATTGATATTAACAATACCTATAAAATAACAATAGTAGTATAGTAAGAGTTATTAATTTTGGTCTACAAAAATATCTTAGTGTACCGCCCTCCTTCTCCTCTAATGGACAAGGGCAGGGGCACATATACATAAAAAAAAGGAGGGTCAAAAATAAGTAACAAATGATTAAATTGCATAAGAGCATTAGGACCACATAAACGTTAATAGGCCTTCAGTTTGACCTATACAACAATTTGCTGCCATGAAGCCTTCCCAACCATCACCCGTTATTTTGTACTAACAGTCAAAGGAAAAAAAGGGGCGAGAATCCTTAGAGTAAAACCAATGACTTTTTAACCTGCAATAGTAAATCAAAGATTGCATATGAAGTAAATCAATATTTATTTAGAAAAAATTAACAATATATATATATAAATATAGGTAACAATAGATAATAAAATATATAAATATGGATATAAGAAGAACGGGGTTATGCCCATGATCATACAGTTGTACCGTTGCCATAATAACATTTGTCCTAACAATTACATTCAAGATAAATATACGACCCCTCAATGGGTCTCTGCGGCAACCCGCAATATACTAACAACAATAACTAGCCGCAACAGGCTAACCATCCGCATTTCAAAAACGGACTATACCATATGACTTAGAATTACAATTTACAAACACAACTATTCATGGCAACCAAAATCTATCTTCTTCTTTAAATGAGATAGTCCATGATTTACTTAGTCATAAGAATAAATCCAAAACAATATTTAGCCGTACGGGCTATAAACATTTCCCATATTATCCAGGCATTACGCCTTCAAAAAGTAAGATAAAAAACTACAAAGATAATGTCCCTCATTCTTTCTAACCATTATATTACCAAGCCGGAAGGGCAAAAAATCCCAGTAATACAATTAACCTGTAATAAAATATATTACGCCATGTTGGGCTACGTAATTCGTCATTTTTACAAAGGTAGAGAATTTACCCAAAACAACAGATGTAAGTCCAAAATTAATTTTGTATCGTACTAGCCGAAAAGAAATTTATACCTAGCATAAAATTTACAATTAAATTTATA
Organism: Timema douglasi; assembly: GCA_901482245.1. Lineage (NCBI taxonomy): Eukaryota > Metazoa > Arthropoda > Insecta > Phasmatodea > Timematidae > Timema > Timema douglasi. The sequence goes on from CABEEJ010000197.1 coordinate 174,722, forward strand.
ACATAATTCCGAAAGTGTAATTTTAACTAGTACAGCCAAAATGAATTTATACCTTGGGAAAAATCCCATCCTAGAGCAAGTGTCAAAGACACGGTTGATTCAAGAAGTGAAGTTACCACACACACAGCACCAGTATATAAACCGTTATTCACTGAGAGGAGGGGAACATAGGGGGAACAAAAGAACATCGAAGAACAATCACACGGAACAGAGGGAAAGGGGCAGTAAGTCACCAAAGGAAACAACTAGATCATTGGAGGGGCGCGTAGAACATCACGTGTCCATCACGAGGTCACTCCCATGATGCAACGGGTGACCTCGCGCTCAACTTGCCACACCTATCACTCTTTTACTCATGTTTTCACACTTGGTGCGGATATAGTGCGCGCGGGCAGGGATGTTGTTGACGAGACTCGAGACACACTGACCGAGAAACGGGACATTTTGGTGAGTACTGTATTGTTTATTCTTCGGTGTTGTAGAAATAGTGTTCATTCACTAGTATATCCTTCATGCTTGTAATGTTGATGTCAATCAACGTTACATTAGTATTTTCTATAAGACCTTTCCTATTAAATAGGTCGAGCCTTGACTCACCTAAGTCGCCATCTTAGGCAATAAAATAAATATATAAGCACCAGAATTGCAAGTGTTTTCAAACCCTAGTAAATGGTTATCTGATGGTCACCATGCTTATTTTATCTTTCTCTCCCTTCCCAGCCAATTGAGCCAGACTTCGAAGTGAAAGGTGAATAGAAGATGATGTGACCCTCCCCTTCAACTCCCTATCCTATGTCACACTATCGTAATAAGGCTTTCTAATGGTGGAATATGAAACTTATTTTTGAATTACAATTTAAGCGTATAAAGCCTCTTGTCGATTTGCTAGCCCATTATTTGTACCGTTTTAAAATATATGGTACGGAACGCCGCACGGACCTTCTCGCTCTATTGGTTAAAAATGGATATATTTACTCAAATACGTAATATAATACACACTAGCGAACCCAAGAACAAATTGAACTATACATATGTAAATATTTTTTTTGACACATAGTTTTAAATTTTACAATTCTATTTTTTAAAATGAATGTCTTCATTTGTATATTTGGACTAATAAAAAAAAAATTATATTGGGTCCCCAAGAGTCAACAGTTCCTATTAAAATTTTGACTTTCGTTTAAAATTTTCGGCATTTTATTAGGGGATGCGCATCTTATGTTTATCGCATTGCTACCAAATTTCTCTTTTCTGAATTTTGACCAATAAAATAGGTAATTGACTATTGAGTCTAAAATGAGAGAGATAGATCATTGATGTACCAGGGGCGGATCAAATACGGGGCATGGGGGGCGTGCGCCCCCCTTCAAAAAATTAAATCAATGTTGAAATCACTACTAGTTTTATTGTCACTTAATACTATCTCACTAACCAGTTTTAATTTTTTTAAATTGTTATTGGTAATATTATTAAATGATTAATTAACGGTAATTATTATAAATACTTAAGACAAACACAAGAAGTATTAAAGTGGTGAAAATACGCATTAATGAAATTACCCAAATTTAAGTTGCATGCTTCTCACCTTGTTGCTCAAACCTTGTTTAGGTTTATATTTATCTGATTATTTTTATTATTACTATTTCAATGATTAATAAATAAATATCTTGGAAATAATTTTTTTCTAAGTAACGTGCTTTAAACAAAATCTTTGAATAATAGCTCACACATAACGTGATAGTATGGCTTAGTGGTAAAATTTCGATTTATAATGAGAAATAACTAGCTCTACTATAAGATGGAGTTAAAGTTCGATTGTTAGAAATCTGAATAGTTCCATCTATTTTGTCTAATTCATTAATTAGTTGTTTTTTTAAACTATTATAATAAGCGTTCTAATGTTTAAACTGATTGTCCTCTTAACAATCACTGTTTGTTGATATTCTTATTATTTGCTTATAATAAATGTCAATACCAATCGCCAATCTTGAGTTAGACCCTTCATTAGAGGAGTATTCTCAAGTTTAGCGTTACACTGAAAAATTACTTATAACATTTACTCTAAAATTTTGAAGTATTTGAATGTCAAAATTTCTTGAAATGTCTCCCCCCTCCCTGACCCGATCTCGATGGAAGCACACGCATCACCTCCCTCCCCCACACACGAAAATCCTGGATTCGTCCCTGTGTTGTACAAACATTTCCCCTGAGAGGTTAAGGGGAAAACATCAACTTCTTGAAAGACTTAATTTATTTGCTTAACCTATGGCATTAGAGAATTATTGTGTTAAAAATTAAGTAGTATCCTTCACAACTAGAGCTCACAAAATTGTGTTAATATATGTGCCAATATTTCAGTAAAGATTGGTTTTATAAAAATATGTTTCAAATAAAAGTTTTTTATTTTTAATATTACTAAAATTTTACAATGATAAGTTATCTAGTTAGTATTTCAAATAGTTGCGGAGATGTAGAAATGTTTGCTTCTGTAAAGAACCCTAAGAGTAATTTTCATGCGAAAATGAAAAAAATCATTTTGTTTATAATCCTTATCAACGCCTAGATAGGAATTTTAATCAAAATATTTATAGCTAATTTTGAGAAATTCGGATTTTTCTCTTTTCGCTTTTTACTTGACTACTCTTAATGTTGGGGCTAAAAAGACACACACAGACATACTACATTGCGAAGACCACTTTTTAGCAACGGGGGTGGGGGATGGGTCACAAGATTAATGTTCCCTATTCGACACCTTAGCTCAGTGGTTACGCTTATGTCTATTGAGATAATGGTCCCGGGATCGATTCCTGGCATGGCTGAAAGAGTTATCAATGGTGGTATGTGGGTTTAACCTTTAACGGTGATAAATTAATGGCCGGGGACTAGATATAGTGTCTGACCTAGTCTTAAGTTAGATTATAAGACATATGAAGCTACGACAGACCTAAAAAGCCGGTAGTGGAAAATATATGGCTTGGATAAAAAAAACTGACTCGGGCCATAGACTGGAAACATTAATAGATGAAAAGTAAAACTGGTCCCACACTACTCGCGAATGCTAACAAATGTTCATGTATCGGGTGACTGTCCGTGTATTGTGGGAGGTACACGAATAGCGAATGACGAATGTTCATTGTTCAGTCGAATATTCGGCATTCGAAGGGTTTCGCCTTGAGAGCGGTCTCTTGACACGAATCAAAGGAAGCGAATGTTTGCCACTGTAGTATCGGCGAACATTATAAATGCCCCCACACTGCACTTCAGTCGTCCGTGTCATCTGGTTGCCTACACTCTAGGCACTAATGTTTAAATATTTATCTATACAATACAGTATAGTGTAGTGTACCATGTAATGTTTTATTTAATAAGCTGATAATTGTTTTGCTAACACCAAATAGCTATTCCGACTTTTGTTTGCTTTGGTCCTTATCTTGTCCTACTCTTGTTGAAATATACCATCCACCACCTCCTTTTTCTTCTGGGTTGTCCGGACTTATCACGCTCGATAGTATAATAAATGCAACCACAGCAGTGATGTCATCACTCACGCGGTCCATTATGCATCGGCCGACTACCACCGAAATGAATGATCTGATCGAATACTCGGGGTAGACATTCGCGAGAAGTGTGTGAGGTCCACAGAAGGCGAATATTCGTTTAGGTTTCATGACATAATTTAGTGAAGGCTGTAGGCGAACTTTCGGGTGAAACATTCGTCCGCTTTCGCGAATAGTGTGTGACCGACTTAAAAGATGAATGCTCCCATAGTTTATTAAATAGGTGATGTGGTGGTCTGGGGGTAAGGTGTCGGACTTCTGTGTTGGGGGTCCGGGGTTCAATCCTCGGTCCCGGCACAGATTTGTCTGATTACCAAACCCTTCCTTCGCCTCTGACAAGACGTGCCCACAACTTGTGAATGTGGGGAATGTCGGGCCTCCACCGTGGTTCGGATCCCACGTTAAACTGTAGGTCCTCCATTTCATCTTACATTCACCCTACCATTACACATTAGCTTAAGTGCGTACAACCCGAACGGTTAGTAAGACGTGGTACTACTACTACTACTACTACTACTACTACTAATAATAATAATAATAGTAATTTATTAAATAGCAAGTGAAAAATACCCTCAGTCAACCAACCACACGCTGTTCAGAGGTTAAACAAAGAAAATAGGTCCTTGTTTCTTTTTTTTCTGTCGTATCCTACGGTCCAAACTATATGTCTAATATTTACGCTGCATTTGCTTGCACTCCACTCACCTTCATTGTGTGAAGACAAGCATAAAATGAGACCCGTATCGGCGGTCGCATGGTCTAAAGTGTCACTCTGGTGTTAGAATGGATTGCAGATGACGGGAAGATCAGAGATATGAATCCTGGTTTGGTGTATTAGGGATGATTTTTCCTAAATTATTTCTTTCCACGAAAATGCGAGTACATTTCCTATAAAATTATACTTTTCTCATCCCTTACACAATATCGTAATTAATGTGTATATGTAGCCCGGACAGGTACTGACGGGATGTAAGTAATGACAAATTTGTCTCTCAATTACAAAAAAAAATCACAGATTTTAATCATTTCAAGGCGCAGCATACAACTAAACGCCATCTAAAATAATTATGAAGAAACGAGAGAAATTGTATGATATGAGACAAGCACTTTAATTCTGTTTCATATAAAGTACTTTTAGTGAAGTCTACTTTGAAATTAAACGACAACGACTAAGGAACGGAAAAAAAAACCAAATTATTTTTCTCCCCTGATGTAAATAGTTTTTCCTTTACTTTGATTTATTTCCAGGTTTTCTCTACTTTTTTTTTACATAATTCTTTTATACTTGAATTCGCTGAGGTTTTTTTTTTCCTTCCATCTCCCCCGCGTGCGTTCTTGCGTTTTGCTTGGTTGCTAGATCTATTCGCAGCCTTTAAGGGCGACGTTAT
>CABEEJ010000197.1:190750-243447 GCA_901482245.1 Timema douglasi
TCTATTGGCAATATCTCGCTGTGATTTTCATTGATCCCCTTTCCCCATCCGGAGCCCTACTAGGTGGCTGAACATACTGGCTGGCACTGGTTCAGTACGGCTCTGTGAGTTATTCCCCGGGGGGGCCCTTTTCATTACTAGTTCTGGGTGGTAAGGCTAATTTATTCCCCCTACCATCGTTCATGATTTTAATGTTTGCCCGTTGACGCAGTGTATAATGTTGTCATTCGAAGCCTGATTACTAATGAGTGAAGAAACTATTGAAGAGATCGTTCTCTGTTAATTTTCCAAGACCCCAGGGTATTAATTACATGTTTAATACCGGTCATCTTCCTAATTATTACGCCAAGAGTGCTGTGCTAAGTGCCATTAACGATTTGATTTTTATCTACGGTAAAGGAATCCTATAGTGCCCTTGGCCATGCTCAGCTAATTATTATTTCTGTACCTGTCACTCCAAAAGAATTAGGGCATTATGCCATTTTCATTTATATTTAATTGTGATTATTATCCCCTTGTCTCTTCCAAGTATAAGAGGACAATGTGCCATGTCTGTTGTAGATGGTTAATGGATTTTTGCTTCTAATGCTGCACATTGGCTAAGAACTGTTATGACGCTTCTCTGCTCAAAATACAATATATTTTTTGAAATTCATGTTAGATGTTATACTTTCTATTGTACTTAAGTGCTAGACATAATTCATTTTGTCTTATTTATATTTATCTATAAGTTATGTTTTTCTTAAGTCAATAAACATTATTGTTACCTGGAAGGTTGTGTTATGCTTTTGGATAAAATTACTGTATAAATTAGCAATGCCATTTGTTTTCCATGCTAAGGAGACATGAGTCACGATTTGTCGAATATTCAAGAATTTCATTCATTGCCTTTGGTTATATTATCAGTAAAGTCCTGGATGTTTTGAAGAAGCAAACCATAAATTGGAGGAAAATGTAGCCTGGCAAATACTTGGTCAATCAGGAGCTCAGCGTCCATCTTGTCGCGTCAAATCGCTGTTGAAAACAAACTACTTTGCTCTGCAGTGGATCGCCCCGGATCGACTCGCCTCGCCTCGCAGTACCCCGCTCCGTCTCTTTGCTTGTGTGCTCTTACCCTAAGAGACCCTGATTTGATTCCGGTAACTGCGCTTAGAGACTATAATTATGTCTATAAATCTTAACAGCAGCTTTGTTTATGTGTACAAATCAAGCAGTCACCCTTATATTGCATTCCCATATAAAGGAATCGATAAATCTGTTCAAAAATGGAAGTCACAAAGCAAAGCATTAAATATAATTATTTCATACCTTCGTATTCTGTTTGTATGTTTGCCTTTATTTTTTTCATCAATTTTCTTTTACATACTGATGTGTTTTTTACCTAGTCTTTTCTTACTTCCTCGTGTTTCTTTTGTCACTTTTTTTTTAAAAAAAACTGTTATTCATATAAGTTTCAATTTATTTCTATTCCTTGTAGATTTTTTTTAAAGGGAGTTCTTCCCGGCAACATTTCGTCAACCACCAAGGAATAAATTTCCTCCCCTTTCTCGTATTATCCAACAAACAATCATCCCTTCCCACCTCTTTCTGTTCTCGTAAACTTGACTCCTGTTGTTTATACACAGTAGCCTACTTCTTTCCACTAGAGGGTTTGAAGACACGTGAATTCCATTTTCTCTCTCCAAGCATCTTATTTCTTGTTCTTCTCTACTAATGCTACACAACGTGCTTTCTTTCTCTTTACGTATTCAACCCAGGTATTAGATTTTCTCCCGTAACCCCTTTTTATTTTCTTCCCTTGGTTGTTTAATTTCCTTTCCTTTGTTCGCTTCCCTTATTTTTCCCGTTTGGTGAATACGTCACGTGTTTTCATACACTTTACACGTCAGGAGTGTTATGTGTGGCTTAGAACATTTTTTCACCTTAATATTACTTCTGTTATACTGAAAACAAGTGGGGGAACACATCTGTTTTTCTCACGTTTATTTTAGTTGTAAATTATCCATATCATTGTTACCAACCATTTTGTTTTTTAGGGGGTGTTCTCTCTTTTTAGTCCTCTTCTGGCTACAATATTTTTATTTCCAAAGTTCCACAAAAAAAAAGGGGGGGGGGTTTACCCACCCTCACTTTTTTTTCTTATTCTCATGTTTTTTATTTTCATTACGTCGCTCGAGTTTGGACTGCCAGAATCCAGTTTTCTTTTCTACTGTCATTACCGAAATACACTTCCTCGCAACGTTGCATTCCTTCTTTTATCTTATTTTCTTTTTAGTCTTCTTCCCGTCTCTCCTCCCTCAAGTTTCACGTTGTTAATTGCTTTTCCTTTTCTCGGGATTTTTTGTGGCTATTTGTGTGTGTGTGTGTGTACTTTGTTGTATCCCTTACACCCTTGCTTCTTGATACGTCCCGACGCAATCTCTTGTGATGTGAAGGGGATGAAGGGAGGCATCGACGCTGATGTAACATATGTCTGTCAGTGCTTGGGTGCGTCTGGCTGGGCCTTCCTCCTTTCCTTTCTAAAATCCACTTTTCTTCGTAAGCCGGCCCCAAAAACAACACCTTACATATCGGTTTCCTTAGACGTCCCAGAGGTTTTCTTTCCGTCCCTTCTCCACCCCCCTCACCTTTCATCCGACCTCTGCTATGGTTGGTTGAAAGAACAAGCACCAGGTGGTCAAATGTAATGGGACACATCCAATCCTACCGAGGAATATCTTACTTTCATTCCTGATGGTCTTTTTTGGAGAAATATCTTGAAATACATCTCAAAAGTTTACTAGCCTAAATCTATGCACGTTTCGGAGGATCAGCTTCATTTTCACTTTCATTTGATTAATTTCTAACTAAGTAATTTACTACGTATAATACAGGCTGTCCAAAAAATGTCTTTACACATTTGACAATATAGTAAATGTACAAACTCACACATAGCTGCCGATCAAGGAAATGAAACCAAAGATAACTCTTTAAGTTGTTTTTTTACGAAAATTAATTAAACTACAAAAACTCACTATGAACATTATCAGTAATTCGCAAAAGCATTAATGGTATTCAAACTGGGGTACACTTACCCCCAGAGGTACGTGAAGACACCTTAAAGGGTATATATATATATAATGTTTTATCCAAACTTTATTTTTTTTACTACCACGTTTAGCATTATGACAATGCATAGTTTCATAAAGGGATGGCAAAATGGTACAAATATGAATAGGGGCTCTAAACTCTTCCTTTCATCAGGCATACCGGCCAATGAATGACTCCATATACCACCAGAACACTGGTGTGGACTTAATAGGGCTGTGCTAAATATAATATAACACTTGAGGAAAATCCTAGAATTTTAACTCCCCTCAGATTCTTTAATATAAAGAGGCATATTCAGACATGTATTCAGGTCCGTGGGGGTGCATTCCCAACATCTGTTGTAGGAAGAACTGCAACTAGATACACTTTACTGCATTGTAGCTTTTGGGACAAACTGTGCCTTTCTATTCAAAACTACGTACCTATCGACAATCTCTGGTAACGTACAGTAGCCCCATGGCTTTTTTGGTGTTGACTGACATTTCACAGCTGACTTCTGACAGTCAACATTAAGGTATATACCTAAACTTTGACCGTCAGAAGTGACAGCTGCTAAACACGTGTTTTTGCAGATCATATGGTTCGGCGTAGGGATACGTAATTTGGTCTGGTAACTTTTTAAAGCTGTCAGTCAGCACCAATGAAGCCATGGAGCTACTGTACTTGTATTCAATAATGCAGGACACTCGAAATAGAAGTATCGCCCAGGGGCGGCACCTTTGTCTACCGTAAACCGATACCCCTATGCCACTGGGAGGAAATTGAACTTGGCAAATGATGTAAAAACGCCTTGTTCATCGACCACTAACGATGCGTCCATCACCTGCGAAGGGATCTAACGGCCCCCTCTTCTCTAACCACAAACTACCCAAGTTGTAAGCGCAGGAGAGTTTAATTAGTTTCCCTTCACCTGAGGATAGTTTTACGGTGTCTGATATCCCGGTTCTGTTTTTTTTTAAATCCCAGACTCGAGACACTGCAGAACAAAGGTTTACAACATATTTCTCGCTTAGTTTAGGATAGAGCTGGAATAAAAGTAATTTTCTTTAAACTAAAAAAAATTACACCTTGACATAGAAATCGGACACGTGATATTTGGTTTAGTACGCCCCGGGTTCGATTCCCTTGTCCAGGTGTAATTCTTCAATTTAAAGAATATAACATTAAGATTGAGGTACAACCGTAATTAAATAATACAGTAGATATTTAATCCGTAATGGATTATATAATTTAACTCGACTTTGACCAGAGTGGACAAGGTTTTTTCTTTTCATTTTTTAGCACCGCGTCTTACTACCCATTAGGTTATACGCCTAAGCACTTAACTACGCTATTGTGTTAGGGATTAGGGAGGTTGAGTTTTTTTAAGAAGTGTACCTACATTTGTCCGGGGGAAGGGAGTGTGGAAAACCATTTAAGTAAAACCATTTTCAGTAAACCCTCACAGGACTATAACCCTATCTCTCCGTAATAATAATAATAATCTTGTTTTAGAGACGCCTTAAACCATGTGTCCACTGAAGCGGTTGAGGCCAACGTTAAATACTTATCAAGTTCATGATGAATGAGTGGCTTTTGCTTGCAATTTGTTATGCTTTTCTATAGTGAATGGTTGGCATAATCTTTTTAAATTCATCTTGACTATTCCGCTCACTTCATAAAGTAAATTGTAGGTTGTTGATAGACAATGATGGCACAAAAGTGTTCTAAGGCGGTCTTTAGGTTCATAAGAATGTTTAAGAATTTGAAACTTATAACTATCTCTAGATAATATATTGTATGTAATGAGGTAGACTGTATAGAAATAGCTCAATATGAGAGATCGGGTTTAATGAGGTGGACTGGATATAACTAGCTCCCGATAGGGATAGACTGTGTGTGATGAGCTGAAATGGATATAACTAGCTCAAGATAAGAGATAGAATGTAATGAGTTGGAATAGTACTAGATTAAGTACAAAATTAATGGAAGACTTTTACACGTCACCCGCCTCGGTGGCATAGTTGGCTAACGCGCTAGTCGTGTTGAGCTCGACTGCTGAGGACGGGGAGATCGAGGTTCGAATCTCGGTCGGGTGAACTGGGGGGAGGAGGTTTCCCCCTAAATTATTTTCCACTCTCCCTCCACGCAAATGCGGGTTCACTTCATCTAATCCAACCTTCCTAATCCATTAGCGTAATTAATACTTAAACCGTATAACCCGAACGGATAGTAAGACGCGGTGCTAAATAATAATAATAATGTTACACGTCGATGGGAATATGGAGCGTTTTTCACACCCCTGTTTTTGGATGCTAAAAGCCCACCGGGCGCTGAGACGCAGCTCCTTGCAGCGGAGGTCGTGCCCGGAGAGTCAATGAGGACAAACAACGCGCCGTGATGCCAGCAAGGGTTACACGATGAGGGGCAGAGGAGGGGTGAAAGTTAGGAGAGGCAAAGCCTTTTAAATTCATTAGCCGGGGGTTTGGAGACTAAAGGAATCTGATTACCCCACGCTTTACCCGGGCGCTTACCCCACAACCTATGAGAGGGAGTTTGCCAATGCCTGTACTGACAGATTCTACCAACTTGGTTCGAGTCCAGGTGGAGTCCAAATAGAGGCGGTGTGTGTGTATTTTGGAGCGGTAAGTGCGGTCCCAGACGTTAGAAGCCTTATTTGTTTTTTTGGTTTTTTTAAGTAACTCCTCTTACTGCTTGTTCGGGTTGTATAAAGTACGTTCACCCTAAGAATTGTTTTTTGAAAGGCCTTTTTTCCCTACCAGAAATCTATTATATAGTTGGATATTGGTAGGAAAAAAGACCTTTCAGAGAGTAATTCCTACCGTGAATGGAGTATACATGTGTATGTACTGTGCTCGGGACGGGGAAGGTTTAAATATATAAGGAGTATACCTGCATTTACGCGCAGAGAGAGTGGAAAACCATTTAGGGAAAACCATCCTCATTACACCCGACTACTATATTAAGGTGATAAAATAGATTAAGGCATCACTTTTGCAATAGCTTGGACTGCTTATGATCGGGAGATCAGGGTTTGAATCCCTCTCTTGTGTAGCATGTTTTTTTAAACCTAAATGTTTTCCCACTCTCCCTCCACGAAAATGCGGGTATAGCGCCTCTAAATTAAACTTTACTCATATAAAACATATGCGTATAGCCCGAACAGGTAGTAAGACGAGGTGCTTGGAAAAAACTTATGATCTGAAAGTTGTAAGTGAAAAAAACCCAAAAAACAATGCTATTCTAAATTTAGTTATTGTATTTTCTATCGTGCATCGCTCATAAGATGGAGGTGTGGGATACGTGAAAAAAGGTCTCCACTTTTGAGGTTTCTATGGCAAAACTTTTTTTATGTCCAAAATAAATCAAATACTTCTCCAATATTTATATTTATGTGTAGAAAATTAAACTAAATATATCTATAATTCTTGTAATATCTGTAATGGTAATCGCAGCATTTTATTTAAACGTTTTCATTTTATTTAACTCATTTCTTATCAATTACTGATATGCTTATGACATAGATTCAAGAATTGTTGAGATTGCCAGGTGTGGAATATTAAACTAATTGTATATATTTACTGGAGGAATATTTTATTCCTATCGACAATTTTTTCTTTCTTTATAAACTGTAAAAAGACGGGCTTAAACTCGCGTCCCTTTCTTTACCATCTTGATTGATAGAAGGACAAAATAAACGTAAGGATTCTCAGCGAAATTACGGGAATAATTTCTACATCTCCAGCCCGACTCTGTCAATCTGTTATTTCTATTAAGATATTTGAATTATAACGGTGGATTTTTTCCTGTCAACTAAATTGGTTAACTACTAAATTTACGAGGTGTCTAAGTCTTATTTTAATAAATAAATTATTTTAGGTACATTTTAAGCTTGTGTTTAGTGAATAAATATAACGAATTTAAATAATATTACATCTACCTAAAAACTAAATATATTAATATAAGTTACTCCTAATATTTACACTTATTAAATACGATCCAAGGATAGAAAGAAACAAACACACAAAATTAATAAAAGATGATTCGTCAACTTTGTCTAAAATAAAAGGAAACGTATTGATCTCTAAATCAAATAAACTAGTATGACTTTTATAAAAATCAATTTAACTGGAATGTAAATTAACTTTTTAAATAAGGTCTATTTTCAAGTTACAGCTAGATATATTTATTTTTGGAAGAATGTACCGGGAGAGGGATTGGGACAAATAGAAGGGTAAACAAATTGCCATGATTAAACGATGTACACGGTTTTTTCTTCTCACTGCTAACGCAGAAAAGGGGTTTTCCAACTAACGCCTGGTTTCATTTATGTGGCCCTAAGAGGCGTGTGAGTTTCATGTTCTTCTGATTGTGAAGGTATCTATTCGTTTTATTTTTAAATTTTCTCGTAACTCTTTGCTTTATCTTCATCAATATAAACATTTATTTATAACTAGCTGTAGAATGCTTGGCGTTACCAGGTTGGAGAAGAGGCCTTGTGAAAAAAAAAAAAAAATATTTTCCATGGATTAAAGTTTGAAATTTATCTTTGGATTTATGGTTGAAATATCATCTTGACGATACATTTCAATACCAAACAAACCAATAATGGGTTCTACAGCACATACATAAAGTAAACGATAATTATTGTTTGATCTACATTCTTTCCAGCAAAGCCGGTGATTGCGCATTTTAGTTTATCATACTCGCGCGTTTATGTAGAATTATAATAAAAATATGAAGTTTTTCCTAAGCTTTGATAAGTTTCATTTTTCCTGGCTAACAATCAATATTCGAGGGGCATTCCATCAGGTTTCCCTTCGTACGTGTGCTAAGAGACAGTTTCATAGTCAGACTTAAGGCTGATTCACACAGAACGCTAAGCTAAGATTTGCTCTGCTAACCCGTTAGAAAAATAGCGGGACATGTATTTAAATATGATGGTTCACACAGAAAGCTAAGCTATTCCTTGCTGCGCTGCTCTTTGTTTTTTCTGATTGCTGGCCGGGCAATTTTTCATATTCCTTCTTGAACACATCTTATGTTGCGCATGCGCATAACGCAGCTTGGGCTCCGTGTTGAACAGACGCAGTGCTGGTTTGGTGGAAATAACTAAAGAATTGTTGATGTTATGTTTTCAATTTGTTTCGCGTGTATTTAATTAATATTTTATTTAGGCTTTATATTTAATAAATGTTTTTATATACTAAAGTGGAGGCGTTAATTGAACAAGTCATTCCTCCACCTCCTAAATTTTCTTTGTCTTTCAAAACTGCTAACAGCAGCATCTTTTCTTTCTCAGTACTATCATCTGAACTTAAACAAGACATGTTGGAGAACGCCATCATAACTAAACGTCACTGGAGCAGACCAGTAAGAAACAACACTTAATTCGGGAGGGAAAAGAGGGGCCATGTCATAGCTTAGCTTAACTCAGCTTAACTCAGCTTAACTCAGCTTTGCAATGAGTGTGAAACCAAATTGACGAAGTCTTAGCAGATGACAGCTTAGCTTAGCATTCTGTGTGTATCAGCCTTTAGATTTGATTATTTGATACAATATCTCATTTCACAGCTACTTACTAAATTAGTATGATTTTGTGTGAAATAAAACTGATTCCACACGTATCATTAAAACTTGGCCAATATTTTATTCGCTAATGATCAACAGTGTGTGTGTGAGCTTTTCGATTGTTCAATATAGTTAATTACGTTAATTAATTAATTTAAATAGAATTATCTCCAACTAAATCATCATTAGGTCATAAATCTTGTAATTGGTTTACTGCACCTTCCACTTTTGAATATCTTGGGCCTTTTTTTTTCCACTTCATATTTGTACCTTCTTCTGCCAACATCGTCCGATATCTGCATCATGTACTCCAGTCTTGGTCTCTCTCTCTATGAATTTTTCCCTCACACATCTACTGATTTAATTATCTTCGTCAAACTATCATGTCTCATTATATGTCATACCATGTTAACTCTTCTTTGCTGTATACACTTTCAAAGTTTTATTTTATTTTCTGTATTTGATAACATCTCCAGCTATGATATTTCTAACATTTTTCTGTAGTACCACGTTTAAAACATTTCTAATATTTTCCTATCTCTTGCGCCGATGGTCCTTGTTTCATATCCGTAAAGAACAACGCTCCATATTTATGCCTTAAGGAACCTTTTCCTGATATCTAAATTTATACTAGTGAAGGTTAGTAATGTCTCCTTGATAAGAAAATATTTCTTTGTTTGTTTTTGTTAGTAAAAAAATAAAATAAAAAAATAATGCTAATATTATATTGATGAACATATTAGAGTTAAGTGAATAAAATTTAAAATAATTTCCCAAATTTAGCTTCAATTTTAAAACAGTCAACGCATTACCCTTGATAAACTAATGTCAGCGACTGTTTTTGTCAAATAGTATACACAATTTGATTCATCAAGCTATATTACTAAGTAGAGTGGTTTTGAAATATGTTCACGCGTCTAATCTCCACAGAGGGCCCAACAAAATACTCTAGAATTATTCAGATGATGCCAATTCCAAGGATATGTAATTGAAGTTCCATTATTTATTCATCTATAAAGGCTTTCTTTGACAATTGAGATGTCTTCTAATTCAATTTTCTTAATTAAATGCCTTGTGAAAGTCTTTTCATCCAAACGTCTCCATTAAGAATGGAAGCAAGAAGTGAAGGAAAAACTGTAACTATAATATATTCATATTTCATAAAATTCAAATGGAACTAATCTGTAGGAATTGCAACAGAAATTGAATTTAAACTTTACAATATCTTTCTCCTCTTCCTCCCTCCCTTTTTTTTTGTTTCAATAATAATTTCAAAGGAATAGCAGGAAAAGATACGAAAATAAACTTTTTGATGCAACGTGCACGAATTTCGACAGTGAATTAATAAATACTGAGTTTGAATACCAATAATTAATAAAGATACAAGCGACGCCATATTACAAATCTAATCATGACTGTAACATAATACATTATTAAATGGCTAATCCCATAAATGAATGGATCGGGTAAGGGAACTATCTAGAAGAAGCGATTATTCTCACGAAAGATTCCGCGCATCTCACATTTCTGTTGAAAATAAAAGTTTTTTTTAATTTTCTCGATCCTATCTCTACTAATTAAAGTACCTACTAAAATCTTATTTGAAATAAAAGAAGCCTTTATAAAATTAAATTAAATTTCACTGTTCAAATTAATATTCTACACTAGTATTAGTGCTATTTTACAGGTATTAATAATAAAAACGGACTGTAGTTAAAGAAACTGACATATCCATCCTAGTGGCCAGGGGGTTATGGAGGCTGATTACAGGTAGGAGCAATGTAAAGAGAATAGAAGGTGGCGCCAGTTGGAGAAATACATCTAATTGGCTGAGCGTGTGACGTCACTCAGTACACTAGCCAGCGTGTGACGTCACTCAGTACC
The DNA here is from genome assembly GCA_901482245.1 of Timema douglasi. Lineage (NCBI taxonomy): Eukaryota > Metazoa > Arthropoda > Insecta > Phasmatodea > Timematidae > Timema > Timema douglasi. The sequence goes on from CABEEJ010000197.1 coordinate 201,296, forward strand.
TAGCCAGCGTTTAAAGCCGTGTTCTCACGTGTCTCTTTCAACGAATCATTTCAAGTGAGTCATTTTTATTGAAAATAAAAATTAAAGGAATTTGTTCACATGTGTCATCTATCATGCTGATCATGTTGAGAATAATCAACTACGGTTTAATTTACTAAAATTGTACCACGTGCTGTTTTATTTTATATAAATCACTACTTATATTCCGTAGACATTCAAATTGTCCATAACAGTCCAAAAATGGGTCGGTTTGTTCGTCTCGCCACTAAAATACAATTTTTGAGAAATCTTATAACAGCACAATGTATTGTTTGTAAATATCTAAATAAATATTTACATTTAAATAAAAACGAATTCATTAACTCCTGTACCTGTTCACACGGTTCATTTTTGTTTTCATTTTTAAATAATGTTATTGATTAACAATTACTTAAAGTATAACTTCTTTTAACTTTTAACGAAAGCGTGAAATAATAATTCAGTCCAATGAAATGAGTGTTCGGACGTTCATTTTGTATTAATCTTCAGTGAATCACTGAAAATGACACGTGAGAACTTGGATTAACATTCACAAAACTTTATGGAAGACAAATTAAGTCCTTTATAAATTATTATTGCTAGAAATTATAATATCACGTTTGGGAACATTAATCATACTACATATTAAAAATCCGCACTAATAAATGAGAAAAAACTAAAATGTGTTCAAAATTACTTACTTGTTGGAACTATTGTATTAACACTGGCAACATTCAATTTGTTTTAAGTTCTTGGCATTTTAGTTAACTTTCAATTTAGCACCACAAATATCAAAGTCGCTATCGGCAAAATGAATGGAACATATTCGAGCAAAATTTGTATTAATTGTGTCCTTCCTTTTACATTTGAGCTCCCATGTATGGAAAATTTCTGGATCCTTAAGAAAGGAGTAAAAAGATATATTATTACATTTACAGTTTCGTTGGTTATTTACAAAGAGTGCAACAGCGAAGCTAGGTATTTTGTATGTCTGTTTAAAAACACATGTAATTAAAATTTAAAAACGTACGCAAATAAATTAGCAAAAAGTTTAAAAGTCTGCTTGTTCAACGATGACTTGTAGCCTTACGTGCCCAACGTACGTAAATACATTAACAAAAGTCCTAAAAGTCTGATTGTTCAGCAATGACTTGTATCCTATATATTATATAAAAGAAAAATTATTATAAAATAATAAACAGCTTGATAAGAACAATACAACTACATATAATTAGCATTCATACATATATTTAGTATTATAGTTACTATTATTTAATCATTAACTAGAACATCCCTGCTGTATTTTATATTAGCATATTAAAACAGATACTAGATTGGTAAACATAATAAAGTAACTAGCTATACACGAAAAAACCTCTTCCAGGTAAACACAAATAAGTAAATAATCATAAAGATAAATGAACGGACCGCCCGAATCGCATGGACCGCACGCACGACCTGCTGTGTACTGGGTGACGTAGTTTCGTGGCTGACGTAAGCAATTACATCAACAAATTCTTCAAAATGGCGCTACTTATCTATTCTCTCTACATTGGGAAGGAGGGTGTTTAATATGGTTTAGTGTTTGTTCTATATTTACAACCCACTAGGTCAGCGGCTTTAACCGGTTGTACGTGGCATATTTATCCGGGGTAGCAAAATGTATACTCGCTTCGGTGGCCACATGGTCTAACGCGCTACTCTCACAATAGACTAGACTGCCGATGATGGAGAGATACAGGTTCGAATCTCAGTCGGGTGTACGAAGAGGGTTTTTTCCAAAATGGTTTTCCACTCTACCTCCACGCAATTCACTTCACTTTTTCTAAATTCAATATTCCTCCTCCCTAACTCACTAGCGTAATTAGTGCATATACGTATAACCTGAACAGGTAGGAATACACGGTGTTAAATATTTATTTAAATTAATTGAATATTTAACATGCCTCCATCCAAACGAATTAATATTATAGTTATATGTTCTCGTCCCACTGTGGTAATCTACCAAATCACCTTACCCTTGCGACAGTTAAATGAAACTGTTTTTGTCACCTTTTCATATCGCGGGCCCTTTGTAACGCAACATTTCATTGTCGAAGGCGCATAAATATTTACCGTGTGTAACGAACCGGAAGACTTTGTTCATCAACGCTTCACATTCCTCATTACGTTTTGCCCTTTTCCAACCCACCCCCTTTTATCCTCTCATCCTGTATTTCTGAATCGTTCCTTTCTTTCTTGTTCATCCACAAACCTATTCCGAACAGGCTTTTTTTTTTTTGTTATCTCACACCATTTTACAAACCGTTTATTTGCATTGGCGCATAACAAGGTAAAATCCTTGATAGAAATGTTAAGAGTGGTTTTTTTTTATATTCTGATTGACCCCTCCTTCTTTAACCCTGACACCCCACTCTCTAAATATTCTGTCGACACCTACCACCGATGAAAGTTTGAAATTGAAAAAAAAGAGTATCCACCCACCACTTTATTTTCTTTCTTCTTTCAAACGATGGATTTTTATTATAAGTCTTTGATATGGCGGACAAAAAATTTGACGGTGATATTCTTTGACGGGCTTCTAGTGAAATATAAATATATTATTATTATTTACTGAATGTTTGGGTGCACAAAATATACACTGAGAGAGGGTTAGGCTTGCCATATTTGATTCGGTTCAAAATCTATCAATAGTCATAACAATTTTGGGAAAGATCGGAAACCATATTTTTCAAATAATAAACCAGGACCTCCTGATACTACTGGCTGACAAATGATCCCCTATAATTAATAATTAATGAATAAGATTAGATCTCGTCTATATCACTCCGAAATTGTGAAATTGTTGGTGTATCAAATGAATATGATCCTTTTATAACTATTTAGATACATTTAATTTTCAGGCAATGTTTTGGCGCGCTTGATTTCGTTTAATCGCCACCAAAAAATCATGATTGGCTGACGTGTGTATTTTAACGAGGATGGGCACAAACCATTAGTAGTACCGTTTGTGTGAGATACTTGTCTGGGCGGCGGGTCCTGGGATTATATCCCTGGCGTGTGCTGTGTAGCTGAGTTGCGGCCTAATCTTGAAATCGGTTTAAGAGTTGTGGTCCGGTTTTTTGAGAGACACTTATGGATCGCGGGCCACTCTCTTGAAAGAGAGGTGTGAGTTGCGTCCACCTAATTAGCAGTGTGCTTTCTATCATGCTTTCTTAAATTTCAGATAGAAACCATCATCGTCTCGTGTATAAATCCCTCGTCATATCCAAACTTCCCCAGTTCTTGTCGTTCAGTGATGTTGGCACAAATTTGAAGGTTTGTTAGGTTCGGTCAGGTCAGGTCAGGTCGGGTCAACAGCCCGGGCCACATCTCACCTGCGGCTGGCATGTGTATTTTTAGGAGGGAAAGGGTTGATAAGATGTTTTATTTTTCAATTTTACCTTATTCCACTTACTACTTAATACTTTAGTAGTTAGTCGAGTAGAATTTTTTTGGTATTTTAATTTATCATACATATAAAAAACTATTGTAATATTTAAAATGTTCTACCTCTAGATTGTGATGAATCTTTTTGCGTTTTATGTGCTCCCAAAACCAATAAAAATGGTGCTCTGCACAGTACAATCGTTCTATCTCTTTTATCTTAAAATAGAGACATTGAATAAAAAAAATCAGATTTGTAAAACGAAATATAAATTGTTTCAGAATCACTCCACAAAGGGATTAAATGAAATAGTATACATTGTCCCACAAAAATTGAGAAAAGAGGAATATCTCTATCTACCAAAGGTCATAAAAATCCACTTCAATTTCAAAGTGCTCCATTTTATATATATATATATTTGTTCCATAAAAATATATTTCAAATAAAAGTTTTAAATTTTGTTAATATTACTACAACTTTACTTAGATATGTCGTATCTGAAGTATTGCGGAGATAAGATTTAAAATTGGAAATTTCCGCTTATGTAAAGTACCCTTCAAGCCATTTTCATGTTAAAACAAGAGTACCCTATTTGTTTATAATGTTAGACAATGTTTAAATACGAAATTTAATCAACATCCTTATAGCGAATTTTGAGAAATTGGATGGGCTTAAGATTACCTAATTAAAGTGAGTTTACATGACACGATTAGTTAAAAAAATATAGCCGTCACTGAATCTTCTATGGTCAACTTAAACTGTAAAAGGAAGGGCTCTGACTGACATAAAACTAGTTCACATGACACGATCGGATAAAAAATATAGCTCTCCTTGGTTTTTCTAGTCATCATACTTGTATTTTGGGTAAACTTGTCGATGAGTGATTTACGAAAATTCGTAATATATATTTTTTACGAATTTTCGTACAAACATATATATAAACAAATATATTACGAATTTTCGTATATATACTCGTATTTATATGGGAAGTGTTTGAAATGACATATACAATTGTGTGTGTATATATATATATATATATATAATTGTGTATATATATATAATTGTGTATATATATATATATAATTGTGTATATATATATATAATTGTGTATATATATATATACATTTATATTTACGGGCAGGGACAAAATCGGACTTTTTTTTTGGAGGTAAAATTTGCTTAAAGTAGTTAACTGATGTCATTTTCTTTCTCTCCAAATGTTCAGTCCCTGAACTGAACAGCACAAACGCTACACAATTCATGAATAATTGGACTATTTTTGGTCCCGTTCGTGAATTGGTCAGTAAAAGAGGCTCGTTCATGGAATGGGCAGAAATTTGCCCGACACATGAACTTGGCAAATTCACGAATGAGGTGTAAAATTTATAATGTTTATAAGAGACATGTTTTTCTAGATTCATAATCTTAAATTTTAACCTCAGTTTTATTTTTCAATTCCTATTCTTAAACATTTACAATTTTAATTCATTCCTAGTCAAAAAACCTCACAATTAAAATCTTTTATTTGGATATAGCACAGTGTGATCGAACTAAAAAAGTAAAAGTATAATTGGAAAATCTAAAAAAAAAAAAAACCTAAATTAAAACGGTCTTGTTTGATTTGTGCACGATTACTAGAACAAGGGACCCTTCACCAGGAAAAAATGTGTTAGTGCCCTCATAAAAATATTTTACACGAATATTATAAACATTTATTAACTGCAGGTGGTTTTTTTCTTTAGCAACGCATATTATCTACTAACCGTTCAGGTTGTAGAACCCTTATGTACTAATCGATTAATAGTTTCAGAGATCATTTTGGTATTGAAAGAATCGATCTTAATAGCACTATGTTTGCTTACCCGATTCTTATATCTAAAATAGCAGCCATTTTTACAAGTATTTTAACACTTTCTTTCTGTTCTAGTGCAAAGTTTGTTAAACTGTGCTCCGCAAAAATTACCTTAGGATCCACGAGGCAATTTTATAATATTCTTTACTGGTTTTTTTTCACACTATAAATTAGCATCAGTTATTTGGATTGCCGATTTTTTTTTTCAAATATAAATATGGGGTATTTGCCAGAGGTGCAGCCCGAACATATGAGGATTTCGTTTTGTTTTATATTATACACACACACACAAATTTTAACCAAAAACTAATTGTTTATTTTAAAACTTTTGTGTAGCAAACTAAAGTTATTGAATTTGTTTCTTTTCAGGTGAGTTTTGGAAATTCCTAATCATTTGTAAGACGCTGAAAATGTCCAAGACTCATTAGTAAGTATTATTAAAGATAAGATTGGAATCTTGAATAAACTTATCAAGTATCAATATTTTTTGGGAATTATATTTTTAGTCTATATTGTAAAATGCCATTCCAAATTGTTAATGTTACGATATGTCGAAAAATGTTATTGAATATGTTGAAATTATTTATTATTTTTGTGTGCATTTTTTTAAACTCTGATAACTATGTTGGAATTTTAAAATTCCATAAACAATGTGATCACTTGAGGAGGGGAAAAAATTAAATACGATTTTATCCAAGAATACTCAGTAGTGTCACTATGGTAGTGGAGGTTTTGTCAACAGAACGCACCTGGTGACACCATAATATTGGGTAACACAATAGTGACTGTTCATACAAGTTTTGTGTAGTATATCGGCAAAAAAAAAGTATTATTAAAAAATCCTTGTCAAACTTTTTTGTAAGCAGAGCTTACATAATACTGTATATATAAACGTACAAATCACCTTGGTGGCGTGGATAGCTAACGTGCTAGTTTCGGATTGAGCCAGACGGTCGAGGACGGATACATCTAGGTTCGGATCTCCGTCGGGTCAACTAGGGTTTTTTTCTAAATGGTTTTCCACTCTCCCTCAATGCAACTGTGGCTTCACTTCCTCCCTAACGAACTATTCTTGTGTTAAACTAGACTGCCAAAATTGGAGAGATTAGGGTTCGATCCTTATTGGGTGCATGGTGGGTGTTTTTTTTAAACGGTTTTCCACTCTCCTTTTACGCAAATTCGGGTACTATTTCTTTCAATTAAATCTTCTTAATCCGTAATCCATTAGTGTAATTAAGTATATAGGCTTATAACCCGAACGGATAGTAAGAAGCGATGCTTTCTAAAAAAAAATACGAAATCATGCTTCTACCTACAATTTTATGATGGAATTTTTGATAGTATTTGGATAGCGGAATTAATGTTATTTTCTATTATAAAAACAATTTTAAAAATGGCTTATGTTGTTTTTAACGGAATCTGTCATATATATTTATTTTAATATTAAATTTTGAGTCTTTAAAATGTAAAGATTCGGAATTTACAATTGAATATAAATCTCAATTAGATTCGGATTGGAACTTCGCACAGGCTTAATATTTATTCTACAGCTGTGAAAAGGGGACACCTACAGCACAGGTTATTAAACTGTGGGTCGCAACCCTTATGGGAGTCACGAAAGAGATTTTGTTGTTTGCTTCAAACATTTACAAACGTGATCAAATAAAATATTTATTGCATAACTATTATAATTTTAATACACTACATCCTTGCATTCTATTATCTCATTGCAAATGAAAACGTCGGTTGGAATGATCACAGGAACATAAAATTTTTAATACTCATTCGTTCATTTAACTAATTGTTTTCATTGGTTATCTGTATATATAAAGTTTGTAAATTATAAACATTTACTTAATAATATTAAATATAACTTCACGTATGCCCTTTTTTTTAAATAAATATTTTCATTGATTTTATTTCTCATTTGATCTAAAACTGCTCAAAAACAGAAATTATACTATAAAAAAATTCAACTCAACCTAACCTAACTACCCGAGATCACTAATAATTTTGTCGTATAAAAAATTGCCACTAATAGAAAAAGTTTACAAACCTGTGATCTACAAAGAACATAGCCTAGCGTAAAAAACGTGAGAGCAGATTTATAAATATGATATAAAACTCCTCCACCGGGGGGTGTTAGGGGAAAAGGTGTCAGTCTCATTTTGTTTGGTTCTCTAGGTGACGGGAAGGTTGTAACGCGGGTTTTGGGGATTGAACTCTCTCACGGGAGTAATGACGTGTGTTTTTCCTCCTCAAACGGGCTCAACATTCTCCCCCTTACGCAAATGCTGTAGCATTTACTCTCTAAATATATACTTCTCCTTTTTAGCTCATCCATATAAATATGTGGATAGTCCAAGTCGGCAGTAAGACGTAGCAAGGGGGACGACGTGTTTGACTGTGGCTCCAGGAGGTCGTGATTAGTGTCGCTTGAACCCCGGGAGGGTTACATTATGGTAGATTTTATCAGGTGTGGTTTTCCATCATCCCTCCAGCACGGAAATATAAACGATAAGATAAGTTTTTTTTCTCATGGCGGTCAGACTATAGCACGTCCCGTTGACCCAGCTAATAAAAGAGTTTCACTACATCCCCCAAAAATCAATATCCTGGTAGCTGTCCGCCTCCCTCCTTGGGACTTCTCACGCACTTATCATGGATAGAGACTGTACAAACATCCATCGGACAATTCTATAATAGTACGAGGCGCACTTTCGTGTATTTATACATAAATGAATGTCTTATGCAGCTGTAACCATAGCACAGATGGTGATTATTTTAACAACCTGTAAGGGAACATATAATTCACTTATTTGAAAGAAAAAAAACTTGACTCTTGACTGCCTTTATCTAATTTTGTACTTATTATAAAATTGTAAATAAAGACGTTACATTAAAAGAGGTTAACTTCAAATGCACACTTTTAATTATCAGCCGGGTTGGGTTTTTTTTTTGGGTCGCATTGCGTATAATTTAGAAGGTGGTTTAATTATATGCAGGTCATAGAACACACAAATTAATAAAGCGGGCTTAAAATTTGAGCCACCGTGCACAACGTGTAATGGGTTTACTAATTACTTTCGTGGGTCACATTACACCATGTGTAATTGGTGGGCTAATTAATTTAGTTCCTGTTACTTTGCACACTTTAAAAAAATTAGTTTGTGACGCATTGTAAACTATTAAGTAGTTAGGCTAAATAGTTTGTGTCACATTTCACACTATTTAGTAATCGGGCTTATTAGTTCATGTAACATTTCGCACTATTTATTAGATGGGCTGATTAGTTCGTGTCACATTGCACACTATTTAGAGGTGGGCTAACTATTTCGTGTCACATCGTACACTATTTTGTAACCGGGCTAATTAGTTCGTGTCATATTGCCCATTATTCTGTACCCAGGCTAGTTAGTTCGTGTCATATTGCCCATTATTCTGTACCCAGGCTAGTTAAGTTCGTGTCACATTGTACACTATTTTGTAACCGGGCTAGTTAGTTTGTGTCATATTGCCCATTATTCTGTACCCGGGCTAGTTAGTTCGTGTCATATTGCCCATTATTCTGTACCCAGGCTAGTCAGTTAGTGTCATATTGCCCATTATTCTGTACCCAGGCTAGTCAGTTCGTGTCATATTGCCCATTATTCTGTACCCAGGCTAAGTTAGTTCGTGTCATATTGCCCATTATTCTGTACCCAGGCTAGTTAGTTAGTGTCATATTGCCCATTATTTAGTAGGTGGGCTAGAGTTCATCACCAGGGTATATCAAGGAACATTCAACAATATTCTTGAAACTTTTGTAAAATAAATTATATGTTTCACCGCACAAACTTTCTCCCTCTTATATATTAAAACATACATTTACTAAAAACTCCATTCATTTTCAAAGATCTGAATTAAAAGGGTTATATAATTTCTCATAGCTCAGTAACTATTGGTCTCATTAAAATATATGTCAAATAAAAAAAATTTTTAATAGTAATACAACTTTACATTGATAAGTTATTTTGTATCTCAAATATTTGCGGAGAAATGATCAAAGATTATAAAATTTCCACCATTTTAAGTACCTTAAAAGTAATTTTTATGAGAAAATGAGGGTTTCCTTCTTGTTTATAACTATAAACAGTGTATATATAAAAAATGTAATCAAAATTGTTAGAGCGAATTTCGGGTAAATCGATTTTTTCTCTCTTTTTTTTCCTTTCAGTAAACTACCCTTAAATTTATGGTTGAATATCTAATTCCAGAAACACCTCGGGGGGACCTTAAGAACACCCCAGATACAAAGTTTTAGCCCAATCTGTAAAATAGTTTTGGCTTTAGCCCGAGGTACAGACAGACAGACAGACGGCATCGCGAAAAAAACCTTTTTTGTTTCAGGGGCTCGTGAAACGTCGATATTTATCAAAATCTTTAGTTCGATTTTTTTTTTTTTACGATTATAATAATTTCTCTCCGAAATGTCGATATAAAGTAAAAAAGGTGTCGAACTTCCCATAGATTTATTTGTATTTATGTAAGAATTTTTGAGGACAAAGATTTTTGTTTTAAAAAATTGGAATCATACCTCGAAAATATGTTTTTGGTTGTCTAGGGGTAAGGTGTCGGACTTCTGTGCTGGCGGCCGGGGTTCAATCCTTTGTCCCGGCACAGATTTATCTGATTACCAAACCCATTCTTTCACCTCTGACAAGACATCTTGTGAATGTGGTGAATGCCAGGCCTCCACCGTGGTTCGAATCCCACGTTAAACTGTAAGTCCTCCATTCTATCTCACAATCATCCTACCATTACACATTAGCGTAAGTGCGTATAACCCGAACGGGTAGTAAGACGTGGCGCTAATAATAATAACAGTAATAATTATAATAATAATAATAATTATTATTATTATTATTATACATATCCTAACAAATGATGGTTTTATTGTGAACTAAATTATTTTCTCACGAATAATCTTACCGTGATGATGTAAAGAACCAACACATTATTTATAAAAATAGGCATCTAAAAGCTTAGAAAACTATTCTAGTTCAAATATTTCCAGAAACTAGATATAAACGTGTAAATACTTGTAAAAAAAATTAGCTAGGGGGTGATGGGATGAATGTAAACCTTTTAATTTTTTTTTCTCCAAGATATATTAAACCTATCTGAAAAACCTGGATGAATTAAATAAGTGTCCTTAGTTGTAAAATGACACATCAGATTATGGATTACATTAGGCATGTCAAACTTGCGGGATGCGTGTGGATCGGTCCATGACCCTATGCGGTGCGTTTACTTTTTGTTGAACAACATTCAATGGGGCTCCGATTCGTATTATTACAAACGATGGAGAGATGCACAATTTGAGATGATAACGTGTGAAATCTATCAAGTGTGCTTAGCTTACTTGGATGACGGCTCAAAAAGTTACAACGATGCATCCACGCAGTGGATAAAAATATTGTATCCAGTTAAATATCTCAAAGTACGATAGGAGATAATATAATTATAAAATAATCTATTATATATTCAAAAATACAAGTATGTTCTCTTTTACAAGTAAATACGATGTCTATATTAAAAGGTATTGATGTATGCACTTTATTACACATACTCATTAACGTCCCAAAACGAAAAATAAGTACTTTTAATTATGTTTAAAATATTTTTTTGGATTAGGCTAAAAGTAATTATTAAAAGTAATGAAATAGTATGAGAAACTTTAAGTTTAAGTAATTTTAAATGTAAAATATAACAGGCAGTTAAAAACCTCAACATTTATAACAAAACAGTGATCTTTTATAAGTGTTAGCAACCCAAATCTAAACATATGATTTTTGAACTGTCATCCAGGTAAACAAAAAAAAAAAAAAAAAAACTATCATGAACAGACTCTCAATAATTGTTTCCACTGTTATTAGCAAAGATCGTTTTCCAAGAATCTTTAAATTTGCGAACTAAAATTGATGTATCTGCTGTGAGAATTTGCTTTCTTACATGAATAGGAGCATACATTTGTCATTAATTACAAGTAAAACACATGATTTTAGACTTAACATTCACACCCTTTCTGCAAATAATAATAATAATAATCACCATCATCAACAACTGTTCCCATAGTATGGCCGGGTCACTTTGTTAAAATGTTTCCATCTTCTCTTTTTTACTTTCACACATTCTGTTATCTGCTCTTCCCACCTCTTGCTTGGCCTCCTTTGCGGTATTTTCCCTACATATTTCATTTCCATCGTACTTTTTGCCATTCTCTCCCTCTCCATCCTAATTACTATCTCTGTCTTGGTTCCTCTACTATCTTATGTACTCCATGTACCCTCACTCTTTCCCGGATAAATTCATTCTTAGTCGTGTTTCTCCTCGTGACAGCTAAGCTCAAACCTTTCTGCAAATGAAATTGTTGTTTTTTTTTGTGAAAATAGAGCCAGTATTAAAATTAAATTCGATCTTAGTTATGTGTTTATAAAAGTAAAACTCCATGGCGTTAGTTCGCAATTGAGCTATACCGACCGAGTGGACGCCGTCTGCTGGCGAAGGTAGTGCCAAGTTATATGGATATAGGGTATCATATGGTTAGAATAACGAACCCTCCTACCATTAATATCAGTTTTATAGACCGGATTTACTACTCTTTTTTTTTTGTACTCAAGTATCTCCTCATTTGTCCTCACGAAATTAAATTGACTCCGTTCCACACCCACTGCTTCACGGAAAAATAACAATTTTAAAATTGAGTGGTTTTTTAAAATATTATTGTTATTATTATTGTTATCACCGCGTCTTACTACCCGTTCGGTTTATACGCACTTACGGTAATGTGTAATGGTAGGGTGATTGTGAGATGAAATGGAGGAACTACAGTTTAACGTGGAATCCGAACCACGGTAGCATTCCACACATTCACAAGTTGTGATTAATACACGTCTTGTCAGAGGTGAAGGAAGGGTTTGGCAATCAGACAAATCTGTGCCGGTACCGAGGATTGAACCCCGGACCCCCAGCACAGAAGTCCGACACCTTACCCCTAGACCACCAGGTCACTCTTTTTTAAATTTATGGTGATGAGAATATTGAGCTTTCTGATATGCGGCCCACTCAGTAGTTTCAATATTTTTTTAAACGTGGCACTGGCCAGACACGCCATGAATATTATTGGTCTGCCCTCCCGTAAACCACACCTTTTTTTTTTTTGGTGTTATTGGACAGTGAGGTANGGCCAGACACGCCATGAATATTATTGGTCTGCCCTCCCGTAAACCACACCTTTTTTTTTTTTGGTGTTATTGGACAGTGAGGTACAGAATGCAGGCTAAAGTCCCGTTGGTAGAAAAAAAAAAGTGTCGCTCTAAAAAGTTTGTGGCTTGGTCAAAATTCCTTGTCACTTTTCATGCAGGTGACTATACGGCCACAACCCCAGCACTGCTCATTGTTGCGGTATCGGCGATTGATCAGGAAAGAGGGCGAGGGTGACGTTAACACGCCATCACGCACTAACACCCCCACGCCGTGACACGTGGCCGTGAGGGTGAATACGGCTGGCCGATCCCGAAATAGACGCTAATGTGTGACCACAACTCATTCACTGTCTTTTCTTTATTGACGCAAACTTTTTTTTCCCCTCTTCCATTTAATTGTACGCTTTAAGTTTAACATAAAAATTCATCGAAATTAAAAATGTGATGGAAATGTTACACGAGTTAAGGTCAGTATTTTGTTAATTTTTTACACCAAAAATACCTATCAAACCAAAATAAATAAAACATTTATTTATATTTGTAATGGACATCACAGAAGTTGACTAGGACCTCTTATTTCTTTATAGATAAAACTTTTCTCATCAAATGTCATATAAATGAAATTAAACTATGTGGACAGAGGATACATTACTAAACATATACTTTCAGTTTTATAATAACTCAAAAATGTAATTGAAAAACATTAATTTTACACTCATTGGGCTTTTTTTTAAAAAAATCCTTTTCAGTCACGTTTGTTAATACTACATCGAGTTTGTCTACAAACATTTTCGGTCTGTTATTAGTGTCAAACTAAATTGATATCAGATTGCATTTTAATCAAACTTAAAATCCCACACAGCTTCTCATTTTGTGTCAAAATCTGTATTTAATATTCCTCATGACTCAGGTGGGAATACTTTCCACTTGGATTTGTTTTTAAATATTTTGTACATTAATTAGTTTTGTAATATGTCATACACTCGCAGAAATTTCACAACAAGACTTAAAACTGTGCAAGTAATTACCAATTAAATAGTAACAATATCACCGCCTCCCCCCATGTCCATCAAAGCTAGATTATATATTCAGATTGTTGTTAAAGTAAGTTAATAATTTTTCCCGTTAACTAAAATTAATATGTACAAAAATAAACTGATTTTTTTTTCTCTAAAAAAAATAGAACAATTTAAGTAACCACGGCTAAACCAATATTTTGATGTACTTTTTTGATTACATTTTTTCTCCCATTCTAGTTTACTATTAATCTGTTGACCCGCATTGTACTTAGTCACACATGGAATTAAGGTTGGGGCGTGAATCCTTGCCGAATGCCGGCTTTTTTTTCCACTTGAAGTATTTTGCTATCGTTTTCTTATCCCTTTTCCACAACAATGAAAGTGAATTTATTCCAAGCTACCCTCCAGATCCCTACTCTTAAAAATAAATCTTTGGTATCCCTTAACCACGTCAGTGGAAGAATGGTTTAATCAACCTTTTTTGTTCGCGTAACCCCCAGATTTAATTATTTCTCTTCAACTTTTTACTTCCAAAGTTGTTGGTGCATAATGCAAGTCATAGGTCTACATCTATATTTTATTTCTTAATGTGTGCGTGTGTATCTGTTTGTCTTTCCACACCCTCAAGAATTCCCTAGATGACCTTGAAAGCTGAAACTACTTCCAGTATACTATAGGCCATGGGACATAACCTAACCTAGAGATTTTCGATTTATTTTAAAAATTAATTATAATATACTTCACCTCTGACAAGACATCTTGTGAATGTGGGGAATGCCGGGCCTCCACCGTGGTTCGGATTCCACGTTAAACTGTAGGTCCTTCATTTCATCTCACAATCACCCTACCATCACACATTAGCGTAAGTGCGTACAACCCGAACGGGTAGTAAGACGCGGTGCTAATAATAATAATTATTATTATTATTATAATATATTTATATAAGTTCACTCTCACTTTATCCACTTTTACTTAACAACTAATAGAAATATACTTTTTTTTTTTTTTACAAATAAAGCCCAACCTTCCAAACGCTTGTCAAATGAATATTAGGTTTTGTTAATTTGATTGGTAATATAATAAATTTACCTTAGACAGGCTTAAAAACTATTATTCTATAATCTACATCTAAGATAAATGAAATAAACTAGATCCAAAATAATAAATAAACTAGATCTAAATTAAAGTGTGAGTGGGTATATATATATATATTTATAAAAATCAAATATCAATGTTAACTATAGATTTATGTCATTTATTACCCTGCAGTGTTGGTTGTCTTTTAATTATTATTTAGCACGACGTCTTACTGCCCGTTCGGGTTATACGCTTTAAGTACCAATTACGCTAATGGATTAGGAATTGGGATGGCTGAATTAGAAGAAATAACCCCGCATTTGCGTGGAGGGAGAGTGGAAAACCGTTTAGGAAAGACCACTCCCAGTTCACCCGGCCGAGATTTGAACCTCGATCTCCCCGTCCTCAGCAGTCGAGCTCAAGATGATTAGCGCGTTAGCCAACTACGCCATCGAGGCGGGTGTCTTTGAATTATTAAAGTAGTAGTAGGTTTATTTGAAAACATAGTTAACCAGGCTATTTAAAGATAAGCTCAAATTAAATAACATTACATGTTACTTTCATTGTCAGTGACCAAAGAAACACAGGTCAGTGTATTACAATCTGCAATTTCTTTATTTGTTATTATTATTATTAGCACCGCGTCTTACTACCCGTTCGGGTTATACGCACTTACGCTAATGTGTAATGGTAGGGTGATTGTGAGATGAAATGAAGGACCTACAGTTTAACGTGGAATCCGAACCACGGTGGAGGCCTGGCATTCCTCACATTCACAAGATGTCTTNGTCAGAGGTGAAGGAAGGTTTTGGTAATCAAATAAATCTTTGCCGGGACCGAGGATCGAACCCCGGCCGCCAGCATAGAAGTCTGACACCTTACCCCTAGACCGCCAAGTCACTTCTTTATTTGAAATTTGAATGGATATTTTAGGTTTTCATTGCTTTTGAAATGCAAATAGCCTGTCAACGAATTAAAACGATTAAATAGTTCAAGTAGATAGACACTTTAGTTTTTATTATTTATATTTTTGATTAGTATTATATATATATATATATATATTTGTCCGTGAAATTTTTAGTACTTTTCAATGAGATAGAAAGCTTAAATTTGGTGAAATTGTAGAGGAACCACTCAAGAGGAGCGGACAATTTTCAAACTTGAATACTAATAAAAAATAAAATGAAAAAAAGTGTCTATCTACTTGAACTATTTAATCGTTTTAATTCGTTGACGTGCTATTTGTATTTCAAATAATAATTATAGTAATAATAATATCCTTTATTTATCTGGCGAAGCTAAGGCGTCAGCCTTCTCTTCCACTTCCACTAAATTGGCGTGAAGGAAGAGTGTGAAACCATTTGAAACCACCCTCATTACATCCGACTGGGATTCGAACCCCAAGCTCTACGTCATTGGCAGTTGAGTCTATTGTGAGAGTGAAACCTAACCTTTTATGCATTTACAAATTTAAGGTTAGGTTTTGTTAGATTGAGTAATATTTACGTTCGTCAGTCACAGGCTTAAAAACCAGTGCCATAATTAATTTTAAATAGTAAAAATATATATTTACTTAATTTTACGTCCCTCTTAAATATATTAGCGTACCTCAGATTGAATTCCATTGGTATAAGCATCACTCTAGTAATATACTGGCTTTATGGTGATGGAGAAGTCTCAGATCGAATCCCAGCTGGTATTATATAAGGGGTTTTTTACTAAATGCTTTTACACTTTTCTTTTATACAAATGCTATAATATTTTTATATGTTATACCTTCCTAAACCCCACCCTATTAGTGAAAATGTGGTGTTAGCCCAATCAAGTAGTATGACGTAGTGCACCAACAAAATTATACCTTGTGTTAGACGTAAAACTAAGTAAAACATAATGATCTTTATGTTGGAAATTTGTTAATTTCAGAGGGCCATTTTCCTTAAAATATATGTTTTATTTTGTAACTATACTGATTAGGACCCCTCTCATATATTAAAAAAGTCATGGATAAAGTGCATTTTTCTTTAAAGTATTGTATGTAAAACATCCTTTCAATCCTTTTTCAATGGAGAATCACGTGCTTTTCAAAAATAACGTCAAAGGATTGAACAATTAAAACTTATTTTTTTTCTTTCAAAAGTCAACTCCGCAGTATTTACAAAAAAAAAGAGCAAGTAACGCCTAGCTCCCTCTAGCCGATAGGAAGCAAGCTTTCATAACACCTGTCGCCAGGACTCTTTCGATTTGTTGGTTCTGACACTGGTAACGATAGGCCCAAGGGGTAAGGGGTAGGTAATATATAAGCTGATTGTGCGTATGAAAACATACAAAATACCATTACAAATTATACACAGTTCCGGTAGCATACTTATATTAGTAACACAAAATATTCACAGTGCCGGTAGCATAAATATAGCAGTAGCAGTAATTCACAGTGCCACTAACTGAAATCTGTAGTTCAACTAAGTTGTATCATATAAACTGATATCTTCATACCGAAGATAAAATAACTTTAATAAATCGTGTGCAGCATTAAAGGTCTTATTTATTCGGTTAAAATTTCGATTGTATAACCGTAACATAATAATTGGCTCTCGATCACGGAGCTCTAAATACCAACTATCTCACCATACCGAAATACCGTACCGCTTTAATTAGTGCTCGATCACGGGGCAATTATCAGCTAACTAAACGGTATCACTTAAATCGGCGCCCATCGCCGATACGTAACTATTTAATTTAAAGTAACGTTTGGATTATTATTAAGGTCATTTGACCATAAAAATTTCATTGTACCATTTTAACACGTGTATGATTGATTATAAGCTACTAGACCCTTCCCCCCTTCACCCCCCAACCCCCGTATTATTATAATTTTCATCACACATATTGAAGAATCATCATAGACTCTACCATAAAATATGGTTGACTATCGACATTTTTATGAGGAATAAATTGAATTTTCAAAATAATATATAACCTATGCTACTCGCTGATATAGTAGCTTTATATTGGTGAAAGAATTGTTAAAATCGGCCCAGTAGTTTCTAAGTTTATCCATTACAAACAAACAATCAAATCTTTCCTCTTTATAATATTAGTGTAGATAAATAGTGATTTAATGACTTAAAATAATTACATTTCACGAGTTATAATTTAATGCACAATTTTAACATGTGATTTTTTTTTCAAGCTATAAATAATGATTCAATGATTTCATATCATTACAGTTCACGAGTTTTAAGAGGTTAAACTTTATATTTTATGCTTTTTGCGTACTATTGTTAGGGTAAAGTAATTAATGTATGTGGTCTGAAATTTAGTTTTACTAGATATTCATTTCAGATGTACATATATTTACAAATATTTATATTACCATTAGGGTGACCTGGCGGTCTAGGGGTAAGGTGTCAGACTTCTATGCTGGCGGCCGGGGTTCAATCCTCGGTCCCGGCAAAGATTTATCTGATTACCAAACCCTTCCTTCACCTCTGACAAGACATCTTGTGAATGTGGGGAATGCCAGGCCTCCACCGTGGTTCGGATTCCACGTTAAACTGTAGGTCCTCCATTTCATCTCACAATCACCCTACCATTACACATTAGCGTAAGTGCGTATAACCCGAACGGATAGTAAGACGCGGTGTTAATAATAATAATAATAATAATAATACCATTATAAATATTTCATTGTGTACACCTCATATAAATATCTAGTTATATTAAATTTCAGCCCCATACATTAATTACTTTACCTTAAAAATGATATGCAAAAAGCATAAAATATTAAATTTGACCCCTTAAAACTTGTGAACTCTAATGATTTGAAATCTCTATATTTAGCCTATAATTGTTAAAATTGTACAATAAACTATAGCTCGGAAAATGTAATGGTTTGAAATCACTGAATCACTATTTTTAGATTTAGATCATACACTTTTTAAATTTGTGTAACAGAATAGTTTTACTCTCGATATAACTTAAGAACAAACAACAGGTCCTAAATATTATTTCACCAGTGCTTTAAATTTTTAAAATAAATAATCATTTGTTTTCCATATTATAGCCAAAATATCCTGTTTTATTGTGTATTTATGTTGTGTTTTTTCCCCCAAAGCAGACATGAATTCTATTTTGTCAGAATATCCACTACATAATCAGGCTAGACTTTATTTTGCCTGTTTAGCTTCATGTAGTTGCACTGAAATCCATCGACGCAGAGTAAATATTAGAATATAAGTTATTTTCAACTTTTTACACATAAGTTGAATTAGACTGTTTGCCAACTTTTAATTACTTCAATTATTATTATTATTATTATTATTATTAACACCGCGTCTTACTATCCGTTCGGGTTATACGCACTTACGCTAATGTGTAATGGTAGGGTGATTGTGAGATGAAATGGAGGACCTACAGTTTAACGTGGAATCCGAACCACGGTGGAGGCCTGGCATTCCCCACATTCACAAGATGTCTTGTCAGAGGTGAAGGAAGGGTTTGGTAATCAGCTAAATCTTTGCCGGGACTGAGGATTGAACTCCGGCCGCCAGCATAGAAGTCTGACACCTTACCCCTAGACCGCCAGGTCACCCTAATTACTTCAGGTGTACTCACTGAGAAATCTGGAATAACATGTTTAATTCAAATGTACGTACTTTCGTTTGGAGGTTGAACTATTATATTACTTTTAATAATGTATTTAATTCCGTATGATAAAGTCTGAGTGAACTTGGTTTTGAATTTTTGTTTTCGATTTTAACGAGCCATTTCAGCACCATCCGGTTATTAGTATATTTTTAGTTATTTTTAGTTTGTAATAATGTAATACAATAATTACTGTGTATTCTTGTTTGGAATATTGTATGAAACCTCTAAGTAAATATTATATTCTCTAAAGAATATGATATTTAGACGTGGCCATAACCGTTATGAACAGTTATAATATTTTAGTTATTTAATCCAACTTTAATTAAATGGCTATGAAATGTAAACAAAATGATTCAATTTAAAGTAAATACAGAGAATAGAGTTTATTAAGTACATAGCTAGTCTCGGTAGTACGCTCTTATTTCGAAGTCTGGGTTCATTTATTTTAACCTAAGTTTATACACAGTATTATATTTCACTAATGTGTTAGTGCTGTGAGGTTTTTGAAATCCGTTTCAAATACATTTTTAATGTTTTAAATACGGAAATGAAGCTCATCTGCTGGAGAGTGGTCTACCTGTGACGTAAGAGGAGAGTCAAGATAGGATTTCCCTTGTTAATTTATTTACTTGGCGAGCTTTAAAGATATAACGACATTGAAACAATAACAAAAAACTCCGCACGGACTTTCTCACTCTATTGTTTGAGAATGGAGATATTTACTCAAAACTCGTAAAATATGTGAAACGAAATAATATACAGTAGCAAACCCAAGTATAAATTGCACTATAATTATGTAAAATTTTGTTTTTAAATCATTAATGTCCACATTTGTATGTTTGGACCGATAAAAAAAGATCAATGTTGGATCCACAAGGGTCAACACTTCGTGTTAAAATTTCAAATTCCAGTTAAAATTTTCGACATTTTATTAGGTGTTGCAATTTTTCATGCCATCGCATTGCTATTAAATTCATCATTTATAAATTCTGACCAATAAAAAATGTAAATATTGACTATTGAGTCCAAAATGGATGTAGATCATTGTTGTACAAACATTTCTCCTAAGAGATTTAAGGAAAAACAACATAAGGTTTTAGAGACTTATATTTAATTACTCTATGGCATTGGAGAATGATTGCGTTAGAAATTAAGTAGTATCTCTTTACAACTAAAGCTTACATAATTGTATTAATATGTTTGCCAATATCTCAGAAACTGTTGGATTTATAAAAATATATTTCATATAAAAAAAAATTATTTTTAATATTACTACAGTTTTGCAATGATAAGTTATTTAGTATCTCAAATAGTTGTGGAGATACGGAAGTTTCTGCTTCTGTAAAGTACCCTAAAATTAATTTTCATGGTAAAATGAGAATGGCCAGTTTATTTATAATCTTAATCCAGTCTATGTATAATCTTAATCAACACCTAGATACGAATTTTAATCAAAATTGTTAGAATCGATTTTGAGAAAATTGAGTTTTTTTCTTTTCGCTTTTTCTTAAACTACTATTAATTTTAAGTTTAAACAGACACACAGACAGACGTCATTACACAGACCACTTTTTAGCGTGAGACGTTGACATCCATCAACATTTCAGGTTAGATTTTCTTTTGCGGTCGCAATACTTTTACCTTTTGTGTTCAAAAAGTAAATAAATATTCATATTTACGTATAGCTTAATAGTTATTGGTTTTATAAAAATATACTTCTTATTAAATTTTTGTATTATAAAGAGACCTACATATTTGTAACTATAAGTAATTTAAAATCTCAAATAGTTTAGGAGATATTATTTAAAAAAAAAGATAAATTACGCATCAGGCTGGAGCCCTTAAAGTCATTTTTCGGAAATATTGAGAGTAGCCATTTTGTTTGGAATATTTATAAATGTTTAGAAATTAAATTTAATCAAAATCGTTATCCAATTCCAAAAACCCCTCAGGGCACACCTATGAAAATCCTAGATACCAAGTTTTAGCTCGATAGGTAAAATAGTTTAGGCTCTAGCTAGAGGTACAGACACACAGATAAAAACGGAAAGTAAAAAACCACTTTTTTGGATTCGGGGGACCATGAAACGTCAAGATTCATCAAAGAATTCAATTTTTTTGATGATCCCAATACTTTTTCTACCTGTAAGATAGCGAGAAAGTAAAAATGTGAAAAGTATTTTTTTTTTCTAGTAAGGAGTAATTATATATATATNTATATATATACATATATAATTGATTTTGCTTATGAGTGCCTAATGTGGAGTAATCCAATTATAATGTAATAGAATATAATAATGATAATAATAATAGTTCATAATATTTTATTTGCTGCGTATTGAAACAAAGAACATAATTTCTAAAAATATTCTTACGCTCTCACAAAAATATATTTTTATATAGAAGTAGATCGTTTTGCAACCATGTTTCTTTTAACCGTCCACGACTCAGGTTATTTGGTCTCTTCACGAAAATGACCAGTAGTAATCTTCCGGCCTGGATGTAGATGAAAATAGTCCATAGAAGCTTATTTTTAACTAGAATAAGAAACCAGAAAGTTAAATTTCAAATGCACCTCAATTCCGTCCAGGCGAAAATATTAGTGCGAGTGTGTATACTTGTCACTGGAAGAGGGTAAGTGTTACCGTGTAAACAAGAGGCCTCAACGTGTGAACTGCTCATTTCTCTCCCTCTTTTTCTTTTTCGTACATTTGCGTCAACGTTTGATTGTGCTCAAAGTGCTTAGGTTCGTCAAATAAAGATGTAACCCGTTTAAAAAACAAAAACCTTTGATCTCACCAAGTGGGACCCGCTGTTAAACATAAAAGCAGGTAAACTTGGAATGGAGTAAATTCAAATTGGATGCAAGGACATCCTCTTATGATCGCCTCTTTACGTTTGACTTAGCTTCCAACACAGGCTCCATCACTTTATATATAGTCGGATCGTCATAAAAATAACTTTTTGTGTCGATGATATAAATAAATATACATTGTCCAACATTGAATAAAGGTAGCTACAGTCCACATGGACTTCTAGAAAACACTTTATTTTTTTTTGTGGCAAAAACTGTTCACATATTTGCCATTAATTTTTATTATTTTAATTTTATAAGTATTGAGGTTTTCCTATCTAAATTGACAGTTACAGATAATATTGTTGGAATGTTGGTATTCTTTTATGACGAGTTGCGGATGTTTAGTGTAGCCATCTTTGAGCATGCGCAGCACATATATTTAACAGACAATAGATAGTCGAGTCATGCCCGTTATAAGCTTGGGGCGTACATCCGTGACTTCGTAACTTGTAATTCTATTGTGTTGACTGGTGTTTGTTTTAATTGTGTTATCTTGTTTGTTCGGTTCGTTTGACCCGCGGTGATCTCTCTCTAACAAATATGACCTAACATATGAATCTCGGAAATTAGATCCAATAACTTTTCTACTTGTCAGATGAAAATTAGGAAAATGGGACTGTTTATTTAACTTAAAACCGTCATGATTGTAACAATCTGTTAATTAATGGTAGAATTTGAAGAACACGTGGCTTAATTAATGAATATGAGAGTAGGTTTGATAGTTTTTAGATAAGGTTCTTCCCCTGGTGGACCGGGTATACGCGTGGCGTGTGCTCCGCTATAGAGCTGGGATCATGAGATCAATAGTCCTCTCTTCCACTCCTTCCCTCTCCTCCTGGGGCCTTGTCCGAAGGAGTGAAGAAGGGGAAGATTCTACATTCAAAACACTACTCCCTCCCCCCCACTCTCCTCCAAAATTGGTCCATTCCTTACCCCCCTCCCCCAACTATCTTTTATTTTATAATGCCATCTCTCAATGCAATTATTTTAAAGTGGGCCTGCTATTAATTAACTGTAGAAGCGATAATGAGATTCTGATTCCTCTTTGTTCCCCTTCTCGATCTCACTTTCTCTATCTATCTTTCTCTTTCTTTATTTCTCTTCCTCCATTTACACACACACACATTTTTGAACACAAAATGTGCATGAACGTAATCAAACTCCAAACAAGAGAGAGTTAGAGCTATTTCTCTCTCTATTCCAAGTTTGCGACGAGTTCCTCAGTGGGCCATTGTGGTGTAACACAGATAAGGGGGCAAAGGAGGCAGTGACCCCCCCTCCACCCCATCAAGACCCTTCCTTATTCTCCTCTTCCTTCCTCCATTATCTTGGTAAGAAACACCAGTGTAGTTATAAACTTTTGGACAAGGGCTAAGTTGGTCCAAGTCCATTCCACAACTTTCCACATATTTTAATAGAAGCGGACCCTCAATATAATACAATTATACAACAGTAAAGCTGTCTTTTTAATGTTCTTTAATTGCTCACCAACCACATATCTTAAAATTAGCCATAGCTCAATAAAAAAACCTTGTTAAACAATGAGGACCAATAACCCCTCACCCCAAATATGATTTAGTCTTTTGTTGGGTTGTTGAAATTAAATACTCCGCAAAGTGTATACACAAAAGAGCAAAGAGAGTTTATTTTCGGTAATTGATGAAAAAAATTGTTAGATTTTTCTTTTAACTTAAATTAAAAAAAAAAATGTATTTTAACGTTAAGTGAGTATGCTATGTCAGAAGTCGATAAAAAAAAATCCTATCCACCGATACCTTATTCATCGCTGTAGGCTTTGTATTAGTTGAGAAAAAGGGATGTTGACAATATAAATATATAATGATTATTTGATTTTTTGTAATTTGTTGGAATATATTAGGGTGAGGCTGTATGGTACGCAATAAAATAGTTTGATTTTCAGTCATGGGTGTGTTGTCCTGGAATTTAATGACAAATTTTTTTTAAATGAAGAGGAAAAAGTTGTCATCTAACGCCGCTATGTTCATGACAAATATTCAACAAATGTGTATATCACAATATGAAGAAAATTAAACTCATGTTTGTACTGAATCACTATTTTAGTTATTTTGGCAGAAAAAAGAAGGTTTCGCTTTAAAAATTGCAAAAAATACTGTCCTTTCATCGCGTTATCTACATTCACATCTACGCCTCAACAGTATGTAAATTTAATACATTAAATATGACTGTACAAAAAATATTCATAAAAATGTTAAGCAAATGAAACCAATGGTTTGAAGAAATAAGCCAATAAAAATATAGCTGTCATTTAAGTATGATTTAATTTATTGAATTTAATAAAGGTAAAGACACGCATTTTTCGTCAAGAGCAAACTTATGGTAACGCAGAATATATGATAAAGTGACGTTAAGGTTTGAGACAATAATGCATACACAATAATGACATTATTAAGATAACTTTGTGTTTATATAAAAATTTAAATAAACTTTTAACCGATTACTTAAATAGACATAACAGACAATGCTTTAATGAAAATTTATTAATCATTTCCTGATTTTTCCGTTTCGTTCTAGTCTGTCATGTCATAGACAGCTGAAAAAACTCTTATACTGATGTAAATATTTTATACCAGTACACTGTTTTGGAATGTGACATACAAAGACTACAAAAATTGCGCCAAAACATTAAATGTTTTAAAATTAAATGTTTTAAAATTAAATTGAGGATAAGTAATCAGCTAGTGCTAATGAAATTGAAACATGTTAGACCCATCGTGTGCATTTTCATATAGAGCATAGGAAGTATTTTAAATAGAAAAAAAAATTAACGGGAAACATTGTTTTCCTATTGAAATTTGGACCTAAAACAATGTTTGTTTAACTGTTTATAAACATTTTGATAATTTTTGCAATATTTTCAAACTGTTTCCCTATGTTTTTATGCAGCAGGAATATATTTATAAACATAAAGAAACAAGTTTCCGAACAAATTTTGCAAACTATGTTTCGAAGTGCGTACAAGGCTTTATGCTTTACAAAAACCATCATAAATTTCTTCCAAAACTGATTTTATTTTGAAGGTACAGTAGCCCGACCCAGGGCTTCTTTGGTGCTGACTGACAGCTCACAGCTTTTAAAAGTCACCAGACCAAATTATGTATCCCTACGCCGAACCACATGATCTGCAAAAACATGTGTTTAGCAGCTGGCCCTTCTGACAGTCAAAATCTAGGTATATACCTAAATGTTGACTGTCAGAAGTCAGCTGTGAGCTGTCAGTCGGCACCAAAGAAGCCATGGGGCTACTGTAGCAATGAATATCTAAAATCAAGGGACTCAAATGAATTTCGAATATCATTTTCTGCTTCACCCCCACCGCTCTGTGTCAGCTTATGTTAGAAAAAAAGAGCCCACGGTGGTTGGAGAGTCGCCGATCTCGTATCACTATCGGCACGATCTGAATTAATATTCTTGGCGGGACGATGTAATAACGAGTAGTCATTTTTCAAAGCCTTATTTTGCTTCTTGGCTTTGCCCTTACGTGAGGAATTTTTAGGATTCAGGGAGAAGATGGGTGGGTGGATACTTTGTCGGATTTTTCATATCTATTTTAGGGTAGGGACCATCATGCTTTCGGAGAAATTTGTGTTGGCTGTATTATTATAATTAAGGTTTGGATATATGCATGCTTAAATTATTATTATTATTATTATTTGTGGTACTTAACGTGGACTTTATGGACATACTGATTATATCAGCACACTACTTACAAACTAACTTAAGTCTATAACAGATTCAACACCCAGACCACGGCTGCCAATTCAACATTGTGAAAGGGTAAATCTACATTTCACCAGTCGTAAACCTTTCAGTCATGTCGGGAATAGAACCCTGGACACTTAGACCAGAAGTTGGCGTGTGTTTGAATAAAAAAATTATGCAATTAGAAGAACCCAACCCACCCAATAAGCTGGAGTAGTTTTTCCCCCATCAAGTAATGGTGAAATGAGTGTGGTCTCCTTAAGTGGTTTCCCACTTTCCCTTCGTTCTCTAAAACTGTTGTGCTTTCCTCATCCCCAATTCATTAGTGTAAATATGTGTGTAATCAAATAAGTTAGGGTGGAAGAGGACGCTAGAAAAGGATAGTGTTATTTGCAGTCTTTATAGCATAAAAAAAAATGTTTTTTGGGCCAAAATAAATTAAATATTTCTCCAATAGAAACGTAAGGTTTAATTTTATTCACATTTTTATATCAACATTTGTTGAACATCTGTCATAAGCATAGCCGCATTATGTGAGAAACTTTTTATATGAAGAGAAAAAGCTGTCATTAAATTCCAGAACACTGTTGAGGTCACTCTGTGAACAACATTAAACTCTGTTTCTGCAGGAGAATTATTTGATTTCTTTTGATAAAACAAAATGTTTTGCTATAAAAACTGCAAAACCACTTACCTTAACTCCCATTCCTTATATTCCTGAATATATGACAATTGCGCACACTAAATAAATATGACTATTGCGTACAGTTGTTTATTTTTTTTACCTGAGTTGGCCGTAAATGAAATTACATGATTTGAGCTCGCACAACTTCCTATCCAAACCGAACATATTCTAACGGTTACCACACCCAAGTGTAAAAGCTATGTGGCGTCCCAAATAGGGCCTAGAAAAGCTCAAATTATTGTTTACAGTAATAACAATCAATCATTATTGTTTAAAATAATTACAATTATTATAATAATAGAAACCTAACTTTAAATACTTCCATAATTTATGCATAAAGGCCTTATACGATTATGGTTCTTACCTAACCTAACTTAACCCAACCTTTTCATATATTAATAAATTAAAATTTCAAATAATATTTATCATACAAAATAAACGACCCCTACCTTGGTCGCCCACCTGCTCGGCCCTTTGGTACGCACTTGTCAAGACACCGTATTCATACCTTAATAAATTAACTTTGATAGCTTTTTGAATTATCCGCTGGGGTTCTTCAATAGTGACCCTATATGCTTGCAGAACTGACTCTGGCCTGGAAGGCAGAGGTTTGGTCCCTGGATGAATGTTCTAAAAGAGTAGTTTCAGACTGATCGTCTTGTGTGTGTATATATATTTAATTTATACTCATCCTGTAATGACTATTGATAGTAGGACGAGATGATCCACTTCAGTGGCTGAATGGTCTTAGGCGTGACTCTCGTGTTAGGCTGGCCCACTGATGATGGGAATATTTGGGCCTGAGTCCCAGTTGAGTCTACTGAGGTATTTTTTTCTTAAATGGTTTCCCAAATTTCCTTCCACGCAAATGTAGGTAGCTTAATTCTAAAGATGCTTCTATCCTCGTACACGCCCCACTAAAGCCAGGTTCACATAATATGTATATAACCTGAACAGATTGTGAGACGGGGTGATAAAAGAGAAGGGCGTGATGCACAAAAAAATATGTTGTCTCGACTATCTAAATAATTTAAAGAAAATTATTTCCAGTCCTTAATGTCAGCTCACAGTTAATTGGTCAGATCACAGAAACGTTATCGTACTCACGGTATTACTGTAGATGTGGCATCCCCTTTAATGCTGCCCCATACAGGTACTGGTCATGTGATCCCCCCTCCCCCCCACTACTTATGACTAGCCACCCAGATTACACTCACTACGCATTAATTAATAAATTACGATAATGACCTTCTTAGGTTGTTAAATTATCCAAGGCGTCGTCACTCTTTCACTAGACTGGACTGCCGATGATGAGGGTAAGTCTGTGTTCGAATCTCGCTCAGCCATACTGAGGGTGGTCTATCCTAAATGGTTTTCCACTCTCTCTCCACGCAAATTCAGATACACTTTATTTAAATTCAAGCTTACTCATACTTATCTCATTATCCTAATTAGTACATAAGCGTGTAACTTGAACAGTTAGTGAGACGTGGTGGTAAGAAATAAATACGATAGTCGCGTAGGGACAAGGAAGGTTTTTTAAAAGTTGTTTTAACGCTCACGGCTGAGGTTTATCTATAAATAGCATGTCAATGTAAACACTCGTTGAACCACTTTTAACGAACTTGAAGAAGAATGATTATTTTGCTAAAGGCTTCACACCTTTTTATCTTTTTTCAGAAACCCATCACCATCTCCTCTTGATTACTTCCCTAAAGATAGCCCCCACTTGGACTTTGGAACTCCTGAGCTAACATCCAAATCCTCTTAGTACCTTACTTATCTCTCCCGTCTTTCGTTTCCTCCTTGGTCAAAAGGGGCGAGCGGTAAGGAAGTGAAGAGTTTAGCTGCTAATATCCTAGATTCACTAAGGTCAAGCGAAAGTTGGGAAAGGAAACAAAAACTTGTTTCCTTTAAACTTTTTTGTTTGTTTGTTGGGGTATCTAAGCCTAAAGAATTTTTTTAAATTCATTGGTTTTTTTCATGTAAGAAGACTCACAAACTAACCTAACTCTGGACTTCAATTTCAAACACACAGCTCTATCGCCAGCATTTTTTATGCCCTGAAAAAAAAATACAAGTGTTAACATTTTTGTGTTCCACGTCTTACCATCCATCTGAGCTTGCCACATATTTACACTAATGGGGGTAGCTATTAGGAAGGTAATGTGTATAGAAAATGTACCCAAATTTGCATGTAGAGAATGTGAGAAACCGCCTCGAAAAAATCAACTCGGTACACCTGGTCTGTATTCAAGCCCCAAGCTGCTCATCACCAGCAAAATAGATTAAACGAGACTGATGCCTTAATCCACATGCCCCTCGATGTGGCTTACAAGCGTTTGAATAGGCCCCATGGGTAAAAATAACTAAGCCACTCCAGAAAATGCTGGTATAAAATTTATTAAAATACAACTTCAGATGTTGTCCTTATATGACTAGTTTGTAGATAAAAGCTTATTTTAGATAATCAACAAGTCGAATAATTTAATATACCAAAACTATCAAAATAACGGCCAGTTATTATACAAAACAAACCCGACCAAATCCTAGACCGTAGATCTTGTGAGGGGCCCAATTTCCCTGTGAAATATTATCTGCGCTAAAAATAACCGTACCAAATACCCTTTGATAATATTGTATTAACATTTTTAGAGGATAACAACAACAAAAAATCAACATCGAGAAAAAGGAAAATAGTCCTAAATTGGCCTAGTGACTGTCAAAATCGACTTCATTTACCAAAGAGTTGACATCTGCAGAATATTATCTTTCGTGATAGAACATAATATGAAGATAAATATAGTAGCTTTCTAGCTAACTTGAGTTGTTTTTTTTATTCTCAAAAGGAATTTTGACTTTGCTCGCTAGAGCTCAGCAGCTCTCGGTGATCATTGTAAATCAAAGATAGGTAATTGGTTTGCTAAACCTTGCTTTTTTTTTCTGGACTTTTAACTCTCACTGCTGACAAAGATTAGACGTTTGGAAGAACTCGAAGACCAATATGGCGATTTCTGTATTATAATAATCTGTTAAAATACAATGTATTACATGTGCTAAAAATACGCAATGTTTAACTTACCAACCAAAGTCCATTGTTATAAAGTTCATATGTTCATATCGCGACAAGCTTTAAGTGAAGTATCAATAAATAATGAAGAAAGCCATTCTCAAATTGAGTACCTGGCATCAAGAGGGGGCAGCTTCATTTTTGGTCGAATTCTAGATAATATGTGTACATAATTCATTTATGCGAGAAGGAGGCAGATCCGACATTAAATACAAAATATATAACAAGTTTTGGACTTGTCCCCAATGTTGTTAGGTGCAGGTAGGTTGCATCTCTGGAGCTGCACCCTATTTGTATCAGTTTAGTGAGAATTTTCGCTTGCAGTTGTTGGTGTTGTTGGAAACGTTATGAGTTATTGCATTATCTATGCTGTTGTTTATTTGTGTGGCTACTCAGCTAATCGTCCTTTATTTAAGTAATTTTAATAGTATATTCAGTATCGTTTATGTGTTGCTGAACTATTTTAATTTTAAGATGATATTATTGTTTATTTGAGGTTACATCCATATAGTAGTTTATCATGTCATTTTATTGTACTCAGTATTGTTTACGTGTTGTATTATTTTCTTTTCAATACGAGTAATTATGACAGACTGTTTAGTAGTGGTTCGGCAGATATTTATGAACCATCCAGCTCAGGGCATAGCTCAGGTGAATCTGGTCTTAGTGTGGCAGGTCCATATACAAAAAGATGGCGTATAATAAAGAAAAAAGAAACCTAACCCCCAAAAATGTACAGACCAACCTCGTACTAAGGAAGATGATCCACAAGAAGAAAGAAGGGAATCAGAAAACAATGATGAAGGTGAAGAAGGCACTATTAGGCCCTTTCCTTACCAGATAGTTGGGAACGAAACATAAAAAGAAGTATATTGCTAAAGTAAAGAACTCTATTAACTGTAAAGGGATAGCAGCAGAAGCAAGAAATACTGGAACCGATTGTCATTGTAAGTATAAATGTTTTGAAAGGTTGTGTGAGGAGAAAAAGAAAGACAGTGATATCCAAATTTAATGAAATGGTGGAACAGCAATATTCAAAATATCTACTTGGGAGGGTTGATTAAAACAGACTCTGTTAAAAAGATTTCGGGCCAAAACTGGCAAGGGAAAGAGCCGCAGCTCTCGCAAATATACTATTAAGCTGAGTATGGAAACTTTTGAGCATTTGTATCTTTTGTATCTATACACGTAAAAAAAAAAAAAAATACGCGGATGATATTTCTAAAGCTCTTCGTGGTCAGAATATTCTTCCACTGATGAGTAAACGAGGCAAGCATCGAAACAGAACTGGCAGGCTTCCAGATACTTTGGTTGAGAAAGTAGATTCCAATATTAGAAGCTTCCCACGCCGTGACACATTACAGCCGAAATAAAAGTGCACGCTTTTTTGGTCTCCATATCTGAATATAAAGCGTATGTATGAACTATATTTACAACTGAACGAACCAGAAAGTGTCAGTGATGCCGGTTTCAAGCCAAAAGGTACATATGACTTTTATTTTAGATACTTTAAACGAAATTTTAATTACCATTTTGGGTCCCCCCTTTCAGAATCTTGTAAGAAGTGTGACATATTACACAATAAGCTGAAATATGTGAGCATTGATGACAATGAAAGAAATGAGCTGCAGAATCAGAGGACTTTACATAGAAAAGAAGGCTGCATCTTTTTTTCACCGAACTAAAATAAAAAAAGTCAACTGTGCAAAGAGAATGATGAAGTTGAGGTTCTTCCTTACATTCGATATTCATCAAAATCTTCCTTTACCAAAAGTGCCAACTGGAGAAGTCTTCCACAAACGTATATCTGTAAACGTACAGCTTTTGTATTCATTCGGGCAGAACTCACCGTTCTCATTTCTACATGTATGATGAAACTACTGCTCGAAAATCACCAAACGAAGTGATTTCTTTCCTATATCACTATATAAACAATGTTCTCCCAAAAAACAGTAAAAGTACTCTACCTTTTCTCAGACAATGCTGTAGCACAAAATATCATTGGTATAATAGCGCAGTTTTTGTATATTCTTGTATAAACCACTCCTATTCAGAAGATAGTATATCGATTTCCCAAGCCAGGACACAGTTTTCTTTCCTCCTATCCCTGTTTTGGTGACATAGAGACGTTTTTGAGAAAGAAAGATTATGTTTACTCTCCTGCACAATATGCCAAACATATTCGACAAACATCCAAAAGCTTTGTACCTATTCTTGGCAACCAAAATATGATTCTCAACTTTATTGAGCATTATGTGGGGGTCATTTAAAAAAGATTAAATAGACAGAAGAAGGGATTCAAAATTTCTCAATACCGTATTTTTCACTACAGCAAGGACTATCTGGACAGCAATGGTGTCAGTGTATCCACTGGTGTTCCTGTTTTTACATGTACACTATATGGAGGAATGTTAAGAATAACCTCTCTGTTGAACCACCATCCCTTGTTTACAACTATCCTCTTTGTGTTAAAAAGGCTAAATACAAGGATATTATGCATTTAACCTTAGCTTTGTTCCTCCTAATGAAATAGGGTTTTACCAAGCATTAAAATGTGAAGTTGTTGGAGGTGATGATGTTCCCGGGGTCTCATGTACTGATGACGATCAGATGAAAGACAAAAATAAGATTATTTGCAAATTATTTGGTTCAAATTAGAATTATACTATGATGAGAGGTATTGTATTCATAGTTTTCAAACAGTGTTACACAAGATTATTAAAACATGTATTTTTTATAGTTAAATAAATGTGAAACTCAACCCATATTTTAATATTTTGGTGCAAGAGGGAAGCAGCTCCAAATTTGTAATACTCATCTATCATTCAGGTGAGGAGGTATTAGCCTAAACCCTGCACTCATTTATATGTAAACATGTTATCATTCGGTTGGTGGAATTTTTTTTCATCCTCATTTAAAGGGTGATTTTTATAAACAGTTTTTTTCTTATTTTCCCAAAAGTTGTTAAAAATGGAGCTGCCCCCTTCTTGCAGCCAGATCCTCAATTGAGACACTGATCATCTATAGTGTCATAAAAGAAAGTCGACACTCATTAGAGATAGCTACCTCCCTGTTAAACCCACCTCCAACGCAAATATAGTAGATTTTCTTAGGACGGGCCTTTTATAAAAAATAAATATTTGTATTACATTTTACTTTATTATTAGTATTATTTATTATGAAAGAATGTTATCTAGGATAAGTGAAAATTGCAGTCCCAATGCCATTATGTACAAATCTATGAAATTTGTTTTTGTATAAATTACAAAAAGTTCCTTCCCATCGAAATATGACTGTACTATAGCTCTCTTTCATTGAAATTGAAACATTGTCCCCTTTAGACCAGGGATGGATAACTTGTGGCCTTTGAATATATTTTGTTATATATATATATATATCTTGATCGTCTATAAACTTTAAATTATCAAACGGCATTTCCTTTTAATCAACAGAAATGTTGTTTTTAAAACATAATGTTAGAAAATTAAACGCTAGCTTTATCTATATACATACACCCTTGGTTTGTGGGCTATCATAGTTTGACAAAATGTTCTGTACATAAAGTGTGGGGCCTTATGAGTAATCCCTGAAGTGACATGGGGTCATCCAGTGCCAAAGGGTTCCCCACCCATGGCTTAGACCTTTTATTCGATGTCCGACTCATTAAACCAATCGGTAGTGTGTCTGATTATTGACCATCCCGGGTTCGATTCACTGCATTGCCGAAATATGTATTATTGTTGAAATGTGGGTTTTCCCTTTCACTGTGATGAATTAACGGGCGGGGGATGGATGCTGTGTCTTTTGTAGTTGTCTATTAAGTCGCGTGTTGATATATTCAGTCGGTTAAGAAAGAGCACTTTAAATATCTAAAAAAAAAATATAATTTTTTAAGCAGCGCTTCTTACTACATCTTCAGGTTATACACATATTTACTATGTACGCTAAGGAGTTAGAGATGGGGAAGGGTGAATTCAGAGGAAATGTACCCGCATTTGCATGGAGATTGGAACACCATTTTGGAAAAAACCACTCTTCAGTACACCCGAACCATGTCATCGGTAGTATAGTCCACCGCGGGATTAACGCATCAGACCATGCGGCCACCGATGCAGGTAATAATTATATTAATACATTTTATTCGATATCTTTATCCCCACCTTCCCTCCCCNAACCGGACCGCCCTAAGGATGTTGATAAAAGACAGCCCTCCCCCCCCCCCCCCCCCGGGACACCTGTAGTGAGCGTCGACTAGGTCGCGAGTCTATGTGCGACTCTTCATTTGTACGTCGGGCGCGCGCGTGGGTTAGTGTCTCGACGGAAACAGGCGCGCGACCTGGTGTTCATCCCTCGCGACGCCGTCGGATGGCGTCGTCAAAAGAAGAGTAGAAATCCATGTAGATAGAAGCGAATGGGCGGGTGCAGCCTCTTGATGAGGTAAATAAATCAGCCGCAGCTAGCTAGCGCCTGCCGAAGGATGCCGGTGGTGGCTGTCTGTTTCTCCCCCACCACCACCCCCTCGTACACGTGGCACCGTGTAAGTGGCGGGATGGTGGATAGAGTGTACCCTCGAGTAGGTACGAATGTGTTTTTTTTCCCTCGCTGCCGTTCACCCCCCCACCTCACCCCCCATCTTTTTTTTCTTTTTCATGTGGGCTATAAATTTTGAGCCGGGAATGTTTTACCCCGTTTCTTGCGCTGCGTTGGCGCTCCGCGGGGACGTCTGAAAACAAGGGGTAGCCGCAAGATAGAGTTGCTGACGTAGGAAGGTATCGTGTGCTCTGTGGCGGTGAATAGCTTTGTGGTATCGGATTAAAAATATCGATAACAGCAGCTATTGGTATCGAAAGAATGAACAAGGATTTTTTTATTTTCTGAATATCATGTTTTTAAGTACATATTTGTAAACCGTCCTCGAGGCTTAATGGTCGCGTAATCGATTCCTGGCTGGTGCCAAGTGATTTCTCTAAAAAAAATATATATTTCCATGGTCACAGGGTTTGTTTAATTAGGCTTAAGTTAGTTTAAGATCTTCATTGGACACGCCCCGTCATAATCACTAGCATCATCCTCTCACCTCATCGGGGCAAGGAAAGAGCCTCCACCTAAAGAATGTACGATTAGCACATTCGGGCGTCCTCAGAGCAACAATACATTAATACTAGTTAGGCTTTCTGCAGGTAAGCTGCAGACTGATGTAACCCGAACGCGCCATTATCATTATTATTATTATTATTATTATTATAGCCATTTTTTGTTTATCATTTTTTCTTGTGTAATATATGTATTTATATGGTACTTGTGTACTTTTCAGTGCTGGCCTGTTATAGGCCTTACGGCTGTTGGCCAGCACTATAATAAAGGAAATTGAAATTATTATAAGCCTTTGTATGTACAAAAATGTTGATTATTTTTCCTCCTCCATATATTAATAGTTGGTGTTTTTAACTAGTTACGATAAATTAAATTTTGAAACATAAGATACATCTTCCTATTCCGTATGAGATATCACCAAAAATAATAATGATATAGTCACAATACTGTAACCAGGCCCTAATTATAAATTTAGAATGTAGCCACGGATACAGACAGAATTGTAAGATCCACTTTTTTGAGTTTGGGGGAACATTAAACGTCAACATCCGTCGTAATCTCGAGGTTTTTAAGTTTAAGGGCACTGAAATATCAAAATCCAAACCCTACCAAAATCAGTGTATACGTTTTACTCTTTCACCTTCTCTAGACCCCTCGAAAAGAAGTAATCTTTAAAAATAAAATAAAAAAATAATAAAAAAAGCTAATGATGATGAATGTCAACGTTTCATGACCCCCTTAAACAGAAAAAAATAGTCTTTGGGTAGCCATCTGTCTATATCTCTGACTAGAGCCGAAACAATTTTACGGATTGGACTAATAAAACTTGGTATCTAAGTTTTTCAAAAAGTTCTCCCGAGAGATTTTTGGAATTAGATGTCTAACCCTAAAATTAAGGGTTGGTTACTAAAAGGTAAAAAGAGATAAAAATAGATTTTTTTTAAATATTTTAAAACTATTTTTATATTTGTATGTAGAGGTTGTTAAACATTACAAACAAAATAACATTTTTTTTCGTTTTTACACAGAAATGATTTTAGGGCACTCAGAGAAGTGGAAATCTCCGATATTGATCGTATCTCCGCTACTATTTGAGTTAAGAAATAGCTTACGATTGTAAAGTTGTAGTACTATTAAATGTAAAAATATTGTATTTGAATTAATTTTTTTATGAAACCAATAGTTTTTGAGCTATAAGCAAACTTTTTTTTAGTAGTACTTTGAAGTATGAAATTGATTGCTATGTTCTTCAGTGGAGAGATATGTTCCTCTTTTCTCACTTTTTCCGTAACAGTGTATATATGATTTAATTCATTCTCTTTGATTGAGTGCTTCAGAAACAATTATATTATATAGATTAAAAAAATTCTACGTGGGCTTTTAGAAAGTCTCGTTATTTTAATATAAAAAAATATATAAATTCTGTGCGGACCGTACCTTTTATTTTGTTACATACAGAATGGCTCTCAAATATTTTTCTTGATATTATCTATTATTTGTTCTAAAAATGGTTTTGCTTCTAATGCTCCGTAAAAGTTCTAATTTAAATTTATTTATCGTTCACTCCGAGCAAAGTTTTTCTTGATATTAATGGTTTTTGTCTTGAAATTTACGATGAAATTAATGCTGCTTTAGGTTTTATTAATGATAATTACTCCAATGGGGTAGGGAGGAGGCCGGTATCATTTAGTGGAACGAGAGTGGGAAACCATCAAAGAAAGAAACACCCTCAGTAGACCCGACTAGCATTCGAACCCTGATCTCCTCGTCACTAGCAGGCCAGTCCAACACGAGTGTGACGCCTTTGAGTATTGAGGCGGGTAACTCGGTGTTACTAGCAATGAAAATGAAGGTAAAATGAATGTTTTATGGTTCAACTATTTT
Organism: Timema douglasi; assembly: GCA_901482245.1. Taxonomy (NCBI): domain Eukaryota; kingdom Metazoa; phylum Arthropoda; class Insecta; order Phasmatodea; family Timematidae; genus Timema; species Timema douglasi. The sequence continues at coordinate 237,914 of CABEEJ010000197.1, forward strand.
CTGTTTTCGTCCTTTTTTATTATTTGTCCACTATTTAATTATACTTCCTTTTTTTTGCATGTAGTTAATACATTTTTGTCATGCTTTTTCCAAAAATAATAATGTTCACTATATATAATTTTTTTTTTTTTTAGTGTATTTTTCATTCTTAATCAGTCTAACAGGGAGGCACCCTTTGATATACCTTGCCCACGTGAATCTGAAAGAAACTAAACTGTCACGCCTTACAGTATTTTGATCCTTCACGGCCCCTGTAAATCTTGAGTGGAATTTAGAAGTCACGCGTGGCACTATTTAAACCCTTCACGGTTGTCACCCCTGCTTCTATAAACTTGAATGGAATTTATGTCACTCTCGGCAGTATTTTAACCCTTCCCTTTGGTCACCCCTGCTCCTGTAAACTTAATTGAAATTTACAAGTCACTCTCGACAGCATTGCAGTATTTTAGCCCTTCACTTTGGTCACCCCTGCTCCTGTAAACCTGAGTGGAATTTACAAGTCACTCTCGACAGTATTTTAGCCCTTCACTTTGGTCACCCCTGCTCTTATAAACAAGAATGGAATTTAAAAGTCATGCTAGACACTATTTTAACCCTTCACTTTGGTCACCCCTGCTCCTGTGGACCTGAGTATAATTTACAATTCACCCTCGACTGTATTTCAGTATTTTAACCCTTCACTTTGGTCACCCCTGCTCCTGTGGAGCTGAATAGAATTTAGAAGTCACGCGTGGCACTATTTTATCCCTTCACTTTGGTCACCCCTGCACATGTGGACCTGAATATAATTTACAATTCAACCTTGACAGTATTTCAGTATTTTAACCCTTCACTTTGATCACCCCTGCTCCTGTAAACCTGAGTGGAATTTAGAAGTCACGCGCGGCACTATTTTCAAGTGTCGTTTTGTCATATTTTCTTGTTGTAGCGCTTGGTTACATTCGGATAGTGGGGTCCGTGTTCAGAATACTGATAGCGAAAGAATATACACTGAACATAATGGAAGTTCATGCTTCTTTTATTATTATTTGCACTCTACGGTTTCATTGTCTATTCATATTGGCGCGCCAACCCTTATTAAAATTACATAACTATTGCTGTGACACAAACTATTATAATAATTATGTGTGTTATCACCGTTCGTCTATTTATAAAGGATGGGGCACTTACATTTAATAAACAAACCGTCCTTAAATGATGTATAGATTTGGTGAGGGGCGGGGTGGGGGGGTGGGGAGCGCTAAGTATGCTCTTAAATATTTTTAAGAGGCGTAGGTGTCTGAATCTATCTTACTTTTTTTATATAAACATGATTATAGTGAATTTTGTACAAAATAAATATAATATTGTTGCAGTCCAAACATTGAGTTAAATTTTATTCACGTGGTAATATCAACATTTGTTGAATATCTGTCAAGAGTATCCTGTAATTTAATGACAACTTTTTATCTTCATTTAAAAAGTTTCTCAGCTAATGTCTTTATGATCATGGCAGATATTCAACATCTGTCGATATCGCCATGGGAAGAAAATTAAACTCTATTTTCCTACTGAAGACTTTTTATTCGAGCCAGAAAAAGTTGTGCTATAAAAACTGCAAAAAAAAACAAACAACCAAAACACTAAACCTTTTCCCGGGCTCCCCCCATCGCCAACTTGATACTCGATATGCCTAAACCACGTAGAGGTACTATTTTGATCTAAATCCTCAACTCGGCTGCTACTTGGTCTGTTTGTCCCTGGGTGAACTCCCGAGTCATGATCCCGCCCTTCTTCCATATATGAAACACGCTTTGCTCTTTGAGGGCTCCGCCCCCAAACTTCCGATCAGTTTTCTTTGCCAATGGATGTAATAAACTAATATATTTCCAGAGCCGTTTTTTGATAGGTCTTACAGTTTAGCCACAATAGACTTCCAAAGAAAGGTCCACACTGACTTTAAAGTTGCTCCGGCATTTTTAATTTTGTTCGAGGGGTAAATATTTTTTTTTTAACTTTTTGGGATTTTCCCGTAGGTTACAGGCTAGCAGCTGTAAGTTTACCAAATTTCAAGTTTATTCATCTGAAAGTGGATGAATATTAATATCAGTGAGTGAGTCAGCCATATGGCTTTATAGTAGTTTAATTTTCATGCTCACACTACATAAACTATTGCCTCGAAGTTAGGAATGTAATTGTAAGATTCGCGGTTTTCCTACGACTTGAAATCATTTCTAGTTGCAAGTATCCGTTTCTGTATCAACGAGGAAGTATCAATCGCTGTCAGGTCACACGTCTTAAAATACAATTGTCTGTGTCGATTTCTGGAACCACTTTTCTATTATGTCTAAAGCTTTTACTCCCTTTCGCCCTTCACCTACAACCACAGTTTGTAATGTTAATACGAAATAGGGGAAAAGAATATACTACGAAACTTGCTATTTAAAGGTAAAGAGGGAGAGCTCACTGCTAGTTCTCAAATATCTTAAATTTTTAATCAAGTTTGTTTTAAGATTCCTACTGGCTCCACATCTTTATAATCGCAATTATCACATGATCTAATTGAGGGTATGAAGTTTAGACAACATACACGGTGACGTAACTAAATACTGAATCTCTCGCGCTCAAATACACCCCCATTTTTTTTTTAAAGGCTAACTTTTATGGAAAAGAAAAAAAAGAAAAGTAGAACAACCAGCAATTTTTAAAATAAATGTATCTTGCACTAGCCCGGTGACGTAGACTATGGCGCTCACAAGTTTATTGAATTTTATCGCTCGCCTATCTAACCGAGAACACACTTTACCTAAATGGCACCTAGAATCCTCTCCCTTCCATACTCATCGCTCTTCTTTTCCCTCTCTAACGCTTTGATTCTGGATAATTATTTTAAAACGCGCGAGAGAGCTTTGCGGCTTGTGTTGGGAGATATAAGCTTCGCGCAAGTTTCCTCCCTTGGTTGGATAGGGGCTGTTTGGACATAGTGTAGGGTAAGGCGGGGGGGGAGGGGGGATTCTTTCACTTTATGCGCACAGAGTTATCGTCTTCCGTTAAATGAGACTACGTGCTTCTTTGCTGGTTTTGGGTTCCGCGTTGTTAAGATCGTCCCATTAAGTAATGTGTTGTTAAATTTTCTTGTAAATAATAATAAAAAAACGCTCACAGCTTCCGTAATAAATATAATGTAATATTAGCTTGACTTATTAATAAAAGGGTGTGGGTGTGTTAAAATAAAAGTATTGCTCAGGTGCACGAAACTCTTAAAATCTCCAGACTACTGAGTATTTGTATGTTAAGAAGAATTTCTCACCAGGCTTACCTGATTGTAATAGCAATTTGAAACATTATGGGCCGTATGCACGAACGTTAGTGACTGCTTAGTGGACTGATAGTGTGGCCCCGAGTGCACTATCGCTCCACCTTTTAACCTCTGATGATACAAGCGAACCCACACTACACTTAGTATCCACTTTATTCAAGTTCTTACAGGTCTATGACTTACACTGGTAGTTGGACAGCAACTAGACTTAGGGGAAACATAATCTACACATAAATAGAAACTTCAATATCAATTTGTTAAATGAGGATGGACATGAAATAAATAATAATATTATTTAGCACCGCGTCTTACTACCCGTTCGTATTATACGCTTTAAGTACTAATTACTCTAATGGATTAGGAATTGAGGAGGTTGAATTATATGAAGTGAACCCGCATTTGCGTGGGGAGAGAGAGAGTGGAAAACCATTTAGGAAAACTACCCTCAGTTCACGCGACCGAGATTTGAACCTCGATCTCCCCGTCCACATCAGTCGAGCTCAACACGAGTAGCGCGTTAGCCAACTACGCCACCGAGGCGGGTGACATAAAATTTAAAAAAATTACATCATTTGTTGGATCATTCATTTGATCTTAGGCTAAGCACTTGCCTGTGGAGCTCCAATAACTTCAGTTATAAGGTCACATAAATATACTTTAAATGTAAAAATATAAAAATTTGTCAATTTTGTTTATATTAAATTTTAAATCTGGAAACACTCACTGTTCACTTATCGACGAAGAAAAATTTAGTTAAAGAAATATTAAATGCAACAAATAAAAATAAATTTTGTTTTTCAAGTAAACCAAAATATGCTCCTAATTATATAAATTAAATAATTAGAATTGAAAAAAAATATTCTCGAGATTTTAAGAAAAAATATTATGAGTTTATCAATGGCTGAAATCATGATAATCAAAATTGATAAATTGGAAATGATTTAAAATATAACCTTGTTAATATCATAATGTAGAAAAATGGCTTTGATAATGGTAGTTTAGTTTTTGTATAATATTTAAGATATATTTATTCCTGGATGGCTTGAAATGGAAAGGAATACATCTCATATAAAAAATATATAAACATCTTACCCATTGAGTTGGTCTTCTGTTGAGAAATATCTTGTAGAAAATTTGTGAAAAATAAAACTCTCCATAATACAGTTAATATTTAAGAACTTCCATTACAATTATTCCCAGTCCAGGTTGGGATTCAGGGCTAACTGTTGACAAATAAAACTTGCACTATAATAACATTTTGATAATATTTACTCTCGTGTTAAAATTTACAACTGTTTATTTAAGACATCCTTAAAACGATGCCAAGGTAAATAACCTCAATTAAAATTCGAATTGGGCCAGCTCACTTCCGCCTGGAATAATTCAGAAACGTTCCATACTGGAGTTGAAGAGGTGAGCTCTAATTTTAAAAAAAATCCCACTACCGAAACTCTGGATTTAAACCGATGATATTAAAATGGAGAGATAATAAATAATAATGGAAAAGTGAAAAAAGCCTGAAAATAAAATAGAATCGATACAAACTTTTATTCTTAAATTGACGGATTATGAAATTCAAACCTCGCGGCATTTAAATGTCAACAAGACTCCCTCTCTTTTGTTTTGTCAATATTATCTTCTCTTTTACACGTTAGTTCTCTTGATTACCACTAGGGGCACCAGCTTGAACATAACCAAGACAATGGCCTCCATACGTGAAACACATTTTATAAATATAATATAATATAATATATTATAATTGTATCCATCACGACGAAAATGGAAAGGATTTACTAGCCCACACTGGTAAATGTCCAATATAATACCTCCCCCCTTTTCTTTTTTTTAGATACTACCACGTCCTCTTATATTCCGTAGAACGTTGATGCCGTGTTTGTTTATATAAAATAAACGTTAGGAAATACGGCACTCTTGGATAACACTTAGGGATGTTCGATTCATGGGCTATGAATCAATTCTCTGGATCGATCTAGATCAAGAAACGTAGTATCGATTCAGGCAAAAAATCGAGTGTATTGAACCGATCTTCCAAATATCGATCTAACGGTTCATGTAAATAAAGTTTGCTCTACACTAACCAAAACAGGCGCACCTAGAAATTTACACATTGGGGAGGAGTGGGGGCAGCAAAAATGTATTGAGGGGAGGAGTGGGGGCAGCAAAAATGTATTTAGGGGAGGAGTGTGGGAGGCGTCAAAATTGTATCGAGGGGAGG
>CABEEJ010000197.1:247439-271634 GCA_901482245.1 Timema douglasi
ACACCCCGCGCACACACACACACACACACACACACACACACACACACACACACACACACACATGCAAATGCGAGCCAGGTACTAAGTTGGGCCTACTATGATGAATTCTCTTAACGTAACGTGCCCTTTCTGAACCGACTGATTACATCAGCACACGACTTACAAACTAACTTAAATCTAGACCAGACACAACACCTAGTCCCCAGCTTTTAATTCATCACTGTGAAAGAGAAAACCCAAACTTTAACAATTATACATTTTTTTTGCCATAATGGGAGTAGGAACCGGGGACCTTTTTTAGCTCACTAGACAGACATGCCACCGACTGAGATAAATTGTCGGACTCGCCCACAATATATCGACCTGGATTGTAACCCCAATCTCGCGGTTTTCAGCAGGCCAATCAAGCAAAAGAGTGACTTCTTAGACCATTCGGCCACCGAAGCTGTTTTATGGATAGTTAAATATCAATATAAGAGTTATCAATCATCGATTGAAACGTCCCCGTAAGGTCACCACATGCAAGGGGGGGCAGCTTTCCTAACTAGACTTAGTTCCGTCAAAGAGTATTTCGGGATTCTTTCCATCCCATAAAAGTATAATTTAAAAAAAGTCTATATTTTCCCGCCGCCTGTTCGAATCCCAAAATTGTACTTTAATTTGACCGAGAAAAAAACAAACTACAACGCGCTCAGTCCAACTGAATACAATTCCAACACCACTTATGGAATTGTAAAATATAGTTTTAAATATTGAAATATGGGTGTATATTTTTCCTATTAATCTTTTTACCAAGTTCATTTTCACTATCATGCTTTATAGGTCCAGCAAAAGTTAAAAGGTAAAATGTGCAAAACATTTAATGACGACTAGAAACGAAAATGTAAAACTGTATACTCCATAGCTAACTGTAACGTGCCTAAGTCAAGTAATGCTATCTGACATTTAATTATAAAATATATCCTCCATCATTAGTGAACTTAAAATAAATCTGTCTGTAATTTATAAAATTATAATACTCGCGGCATGTCTTTGGAAAAAAAAAAAAAGTCGCTGCATATCACAAAAGTTTCGTCGTGAAAACGAATAAAAATGACTAGATTGCTTTTGGAACACTTCATGTGGTATTTTCTTGAGTGACAACCTTTTTGAATCTCTTCATGAACTTCAATATAACTTCACGACAACTTTTTAATACTGTGCTTGTTGTGTATCATAATATAAACTCTTTCCATGCTGTTGTTTGTTTTTATGAAGAATTTGTAAAGTTTACCCCCTCTCTTTGTTGTTATTGCCTTTCTAAAAATATCGCCAGAAGTTTCGCTTTTTTTGCGTCCTTAATCTACTTGGCGCGCTGTTCCCCGTTTTTCACCCCCTTCGTTCGCAGAAACTTGAAGGTTTCGGTTGGTCGGCGGCTGTGTCGTTCCTCTCCTACATATATATTTGTTTTCCCTAATGGATAACTGATAAGTTAAAACATGGTCTAATTTGACTATATTAAACGGCAAGGTTTCAAGAGGAAACGCAACTCCTATCGCTTGTTTTCACAATAACTGAGGCAGGAAGTTGTTTTACTTTGGACTTGGATTCTTGGTGGTAATTATCTTAAGACTCGTTAAATACAATATTAGGTTATCCAAAGTAACAACATTGTACAGAAAATCGTGTCTATCACACGTAATAAATTAAATATAATTTATTTAAATCACTCGATTTACTATAGATACATGGGTGACCTGGTGGTCTAGAGGTAAGGTGTCAAACTTCTGTGCTGGCGGCCGGGGTTCAATCCTCGGTCCCGGCACAGATTTATCTGATTAACCAAACCCTTCCTTCACCTCTGACAAGACATCTTGTGAATGTGTGAAATGCCAGACCTCCACCGTGGCTCGGATTCCACGTTAAACTGTAGGTCCTCCATTTCATCTGACAATCCCCCCTACCATTACACATTAGTATAAGTGCGTATAACCCGAACCAGTAGCAAGACGCGGTGCTGCTGCTAATAATAATAATAAAAATATAATAACTATAGATACGACAGTGACTGTTTTTGGAAGCTAGAGTTAGCCAAGGGAAATGAGCACATGCATAATATTAGCTAGTCGATGTTCGTGGGTTCAAACCCAGTCGGGGTGGACACATTTTTTCATGAGCGATAAAAATCCGTAGCACAACTTCCTTAGGAAGTGAAGTAAAGCCTTCGGTCCCATGTCGATTGTGGCATGTAAATTAACCCTTTAATGTATGTGTAAATTAACTTTCCCGTCAAAATTGTTAGGCCCTTTCGCCCTCGCTTGTAGAAATTTTCATGTGCTGATAAATTCTGTCGGGATTTTAAAGTGCACGTTAAATATCTCAAATTAATAAAGTTAACAACATTGGTCTCAAAATCGTTACTTTTGTTCATTGATTAATTTATTTGACAATAACTTCACCCGCACTCGAGGACATGTGGACAAACGCGTCCGTCTCATATTTTATAGTTTGCTTATGATGGAGAGATAAGGGTGCAATAGCGGCTAGGTGTGCCAAGATTCTTAGTCCTGAATGTCTTAATCCTCTCCCTGCACGTAAATGCGGGTACATTTACTCTTAATTATACCTTATTCCTACCCACACATCAATATAAATACGTGGATCTCGCTTAAGGGGCAGTAAAACACGAAGACAGAAGTACGGAATATAAATTAAAACTTTAAAAAAGGTTTGTAATTTTTTAATATTTGTTTTTTGGGTCTTGGTAGCCGTTCGTTCCTATGCATTGATTATACTAATGGATTAGAGATGAGAAAGGTAAATTTTTTTGAGGACGTTTATTTGTATTTGCGTTGAGAGCGACTGGGAACAATTTACCAAAAAACCCCTCCAGAACATTCTTAACAAGATTCGAACTCTGATCTCCCCGCCACTAGAAGACCAGACTAAATGAGCTTGACATTAGACCATTGTGCTTAGCAATTCGGGTAAAAAAAACTTGAGTAAAAGTTCTGGGTTTGATCCTTAGGTCAACTAGATAAAACCTGTTTCGGCGAACGCATGGTCTAAGACGTCACGCACACAATAAAATGGACTGCCAATGATGGTTTTTTTTACATCAGCTCGCATCCGCTTCCAAGCCACCTTAAAATAATTGTGATAATACACTTTCTGTTGAGAGCCAATTTTACTTCATTTGACATATTTGGTTGTTTTAAAACTTTCTTTGATTGAAAGTTTTGAGCGAAATCTAAATCCTAAAGGGTATAAATAATTCCGAACGCTGGGGAGCATAACGGGGGTAAGACGGCCACTAGACATGTATGTGTGTATGTTACCCGCCATTCGTGAACTAACCCAGTTCATGAATCTGTCAAATTCCTGCCCATTCCGTAAACTGGCCTCTCCTCTTGGTCAGTTCATGAACTGTGTAGCTATTGTGCTGGCCACTTAGTGAACTGGGAAGCTCTTAACGTTTCCAAATTCATAAACTGGACGAGTTTTTGCCCGGTACGTGAAATGGACAAGCGATTAACAGGTTTGGACTTTAAGGTAATTTAACTTTTAATCGTCTTAGAATTTGGGGCTAGGTTAAGTTAAGTTGGGTTAGTTTAATATAAGATCTTAAAAACCATTTCAGTACAATATGTTGCATTTCATAAAATGGACAAAAACTAATGCAATATTTGCCCAATTCGTGAAATGATCAGGTGAAGAAACCAGTTGTTGGAAGGAGCAGAAATATTGCCCGATTCATGAAATGGGCATGCACCTCTTTTTTTAAGAAAAATAAAACAGAGGGAATAACACGAATCGCAACCTTTCCCGTGTCTTGGAACATGTCTTGAATTCTCATCTCTCCGAATTCGTGAAAGTTTAACTCCATGGTGCAGGTATTCCAGTTGTTTCAGGGGCGCCATTACACTGATTCCCCTTAGATCCTCCAACTGCTTTCTCTATTTCAGACTGAATGCTTTGACGAGAAGACAGAGGGATTTTTATACCTTGTCTTGGACGGATAAACTCGGCTTCAAAGCAAACTGATTCTTCTCTAGGTTGCCTTAAACCTTTGTAACATAGTAGATAGAAATATGGATTTTTTATTTTATTTTGGGGGGTTATTCATAAACCATAAACCACGTAGCGCTGTTGAAAAAGGAGGATGGGGGGCTCTAATGTCGACATGGTGTTAAATCGGAGGAGGTTGGTTACATCACATTGTTAACGTAAAACAGATCTTACACTTTCTAATGTCGAAAAAACAACAACTTATTATTCTAATTTCTATTAAATCTGAGTCCCTCTTTTGATCTTACAAAATCTTTCCATGAGAAATAATGACATAACTATTGTTGTGAGAAGTTATTTAACACAGGTTGGGTGGAGGGGGTATCCGCTTAAATGTGTGCATGGTGCTACATTTAGGGAGAAATGTGGTCATAAAAAGGTAAGAAAAATCTCTACGCGGTTTATGGATAAGCCCTTCGAAGATACAAATATGGCCAAACTGAACAATCTGAATCATGCGAAGATACGATCATCTAAATGTCCACTTAACGTGTACGTTATATAAGGCTGGTATAGCGATCAATTTAACGTTCTACGTAACGTAAAGATACGGTATGATCAAGATTCACGCAACGTAGCGTAAAAACTCGAGAAAAGCATAGGAAATAAAATTGCTACGGTTTGAAAACAATTGGTTGACAAAGATTAAACTCAAGCATTTAAGTCTGATTAGACTAAAAGTTCTTGCGATCTAAGCCTATTGGTTACTTTTAAAGGTGACCGGCTTTGCCTGGGGTAGCCACGCAACGAATTGTGTGGTTACCCCGGGAAACGCTTTTCTTTGATTCAAACAGACAAAAAAAATCTATTCATTTTATTTCTTCCTGATCAGTTTAAAAAAAAATCTAATTAAAATTTTAAAATTTTGGCTTCGAGTTGCACATGTTCATTTCAGACCTCTGTATGTGGTAGATATTGCGCAATTCTCATGTCCAACTATTTTAGCAATACAGGTACAAAATAAAGTGTAATAAGAGTTGACAACGTTTTAGTGTTCGCGAGACTGACTATACCAAAGAAAGCATCTGTACATCATAAACAAACAAATAAATTAATAAATAACTGTATTGACGTTGCTCGCAACATAATTGGCTGGCTGGAACACGTAGTACCCTTCACTTAAAGTTCACGTAACGTGAAAACTTTCCCCTGGACAATTCCCTACGTTAAGTGAACATAAATTTAACCTCATCCTGATAGATTCCGCTTAAAAACACGAGGATAACCTTTAAGTTACGTTACGTAAACGTTTCGTCAACGTTTAATTGATCGTGATTCCGGCATAGATAACTTAATTATTCTCGTGTTTAAAATAAATTCATCACAATGCACTGAATTAATGTTAACATTGATGAGACATCGTCATAACATGAGTTGTCTAGGAGGAAATTTTAACGTAATGTATTATGTGTTCCTTCCAGCCAATTTTGTTGTTGTAACATCATTACGGCTATTTAGTGCTTCATTATTTATTTATTTTTTATGATTTGCAGACGACTTTTTCTATATAGTTAGTATGTCCACGTTTCACGAACACTAAAACGTCGTGGGTATTTCATGCATATACATTTTTTTTTAGCTCTTGGTAAGTTTATTTTATTTTGCAAGTATCTGAAGTCTAATCGCACTTAAAATTTTGAGTTTCATTTTACTGAGAGATTTGTTTTCAAACAGTCTAAACGTGAACGTTAAATTTTACCGTAATCCTGTCATTAGATCAGAAATAAACTTTTTTTTTTGTTTAATTATGAAGGTTACAGATTTTATTTGGGGATTTATTGGAATTTCAATGCTCAAGTAGCAACATTTTATAACCTCTGTTTATTTTTTTATTTTAAAAGTCAAAGTATTTTGGAAGGTTTGCCACAAAGTTTTTTTTGTATAATCATAAACTTTGAAACACCTATCACTTTTGAATTTTTTTTAATGTTATAAAACTATGTTGCTTGATTTTTAAAACATTTTACTGATCTTGATAAACGTGAATATTTGTTACGAGTTTTTTACTATATGCTTCATTTTCCCTTGTTCCCTTATTTATATCGTTTTTTTTCTTCTTTTGTCCGTGGAACTCTTTTTATTTTTATCTATTGTGCTTTTTTTCATTACTTTTTTAGTTTCATGTTTTCCTTTAAATACTTTACCTCTCTGTGCTCTTTTCTTAAGGTTTTGAACTTGCTGAGCTACTTTTCTACCCCATTTTTTTTTATCAATTCTCGTCCCAAGTTTATATTTAAAAAAATAAACTGAACTGTCAAGGCGTTTAGACTTTATACATAAAAACTCAATAGGAGGGGGGAGCGGGGTGTCACCAAATTAGAAGAACAGGGCTCTACCATACTAATAGAGAATGACTTTAAAAGTTTTTCATACTTCCTTAATAATAATAATAGCACCGCGTCTTACTACCCGTTCGGGTTATACGCTTTTAAGTACTAATTACGCTAATGGATTAGGAATCGGGAATGTTGAATTAGAGGAAGTGAACCCGCATTTGCGTGGAGGAGGAGTGGAAAACCATTTAGGACAAACCCCCCCCAGTTCACCCGACCGAGATTCGAACCTCGATCTCCCCGTCCTCAGCAGTCGAGCTCAACACGACAAGCGCGTTAGCCAACTACATCAACGAGGCGGGTTATACTTCCTTAACAAAATGTGCTTTAGTTTTATTTTTACGGTGGTTAGTTCGTTTGGCTTAGTATTTATAGAAGGGTTGACTACATATCCAAGGGGGATACTAGTTTTATCTTGTTTAGTGCTGATCAAGATATTTACATATTGTTTATGGACTCTTCCTCTAATCCATTTGCTATATATTCGATTTAGCTTCAAGTTTCACTATTACGTTACTGTGCTAGGGATTAGTAGGGTTGAATACCAAGGAATGGTACCCGTATTTGTATGATGTTAGAGTGGAAAGCCATCCGGTTTTAAAAAAAAATCGGTACACTCGACCGGGATTTGATCTCCAATTTCTCCGTCATCGGTATTCCAGCCTAGTACGAGAGTGACGCCTTAGACCATCCGTTTAACTATATAAAATCTGAACTACCTAGTTAAGTTTAATATTAAGCGTAATGCTATAGGTTAAGCTAGATTGTAAATCATTTGCTCGATTTAAAAAATATTTATCCCCACGTGACGCTGATACTGGATACTTGGCCTCTTAGAAATGTTTCGCTAAATATTCGGCAGCTGATAGCAGCTCTTCGTTCATTGGCTCATATCCAGCGTGCCGTCCATCGGCTGGTATGCTCAAATTAATGTTAAGGCGGGAGTTTAGGCAATATCAGTTAAGAGCATTATTTTTTTTATCGGTTCTTGTATAAAAACTTTTTTTTTGTTCAAAATAAATCAAATAATTCCCAGTAGAAACCTAGAGTTTAATTTTCTTCCTATCGAAATTTAAACAGTTGTTGAATATCTTTCAAAGGTGTCCTGGAATTTAATGACGAACATTTAAAAAAGTGTCTCTCCTAATGCCGTTATGTTCTTGACAGATATTCAACAAATGGGGATATCACCATGAGAATAAAGTTAAAATCCATGATTCTATTGAAGAAATAGTTGATTTATTTTGTAGAGAAAAAAAAAAAATTTGCTATAAAAACTGAAAAAAAACCCTTCTTAACTCGCGCAATCTACACTCTCGCTTTAATTCGGTTTCGGTCTCAATCTTTTTCCTTCCCTTCGCCTTCGGAGTTTCTAAATCCCCTCTTTATCGCTCCGTTTTCTCTGGGCTGTATGACTGGATGAGCACTGTAACGGGGGGTAGGGAGGAACGAGGCATCAAGCCAAGTTGAAATTTGGTTTAAACGTTGGGAGCACAGACTCCTGTGGCAGAACGCGAAGTTTCTGTCTGTGTGTGTGTTTACATGCGCGAGTCGGTGAGTCGTGGCATGATGCTATTATCCGTAGGATGAGCGAAGAAGGGCAGGGAGAGGGATTGATAAGAGAAACGTCCGTTTCCTCATCTGTGTGAAATGATTTGGCCTCGTTATCTGAAGGTGTATTTACTAACTGAGAAATTATTGATTACCTAAGGATATATTTACTTGGGATTTATTAGCTGTAGAATGATTTAGGTTGCTTCATTATCTGAATATTTATTTATCTAGGATTTACTAGCTGTGAAATGATTTAGTTTGCCTTTTTATCTAATATAGTTCTCTGAGATGTATGAACTGTGAAATGATTTGGGTTGCCTTATTACCTTGGGATTTATTAGCTGTGAAAAGGTTAGGGTTACCTCATTATCTGAGGATATATCCCTTTGAGATTTATTAGCTGTGAAAATATTAGGGTTGCCTCATTACCTTAGGATATATCTCTTTGAGATTTATTAGCTGTGAAAAGGTTAGGGTTACCTCATTATCTTAGAATATATTTCTTTGGGATTTTCTAGCTGTGAAATAATTTAGGTTGCTTCATTATTTGAAGAAATATTTATCTATAAATTATTATTATTTCACAATCAAGTTACTCAATTATTTATATCGTCAACACATAACCTTTTCTTTATGTACTGCTCATTTCAGTGTTAATTTAAAAACGGGCTTCATGTGTTCATATCAACCATCCACTACTATGACTGATATTCTCTGTCTTATTCCTTTTATTTTATTCCATGTTTTTAGGGGCGCTTAGCACTTAAATTATGGGTCATTAGCCTCTAATTAGCTCTAGAACCTCCATATATTTCGTAGTTTTCTGACTTTACTCCTTCTGATGATTTATTATACATGGAAAAGTCACACTACAAACACTTTCCAGGACAACTTTTATGTCTCAGACCACAAAAGGACACTAACTAATACTCTTTTTTTATTAATTTAAATTTGGCTGTACCGTTCACCACCTCCAACTCTAACCTCTAACGGCCACAATAGTCGGGAAGAGGGTGGGTGGAATCTAAAAGGAATTTAATGTAGCAACAATAGGAACATTTGTAAGTTTAAGAAAAAAAATTACCTTATTTATTCAAGGTAAGACAACAGAGGTAAACAAATAACACATGGCCTCAAAAAGTGAACTGAGTATTGTTGAAACACGTAGAATTATAGCAGAGACTGCGCTTGCGCAGTACATTTGAGGAGATATTTCACAATCTTAAAATAATAGTAATCCTTGAAAAAGTAAAACCTCCTTTACTAACCAATTATGCGGAAGGCCCAAATAGAAACATAAAATAAAACAATCAGAGTGAGTCGTTTGAGTTAAATCAGTTGCAATAGTCTGAAAACATACTATTGTTACTCAGCGCACGCAACTCGCCCTGTTGTGGAAACAGTCGTCCTTTGTGCCCTCATCTTAGAAACCTCATGACATACTCAAACCTATGGGTGTTCTTAAAATGTGAAACCAATTACTAGACTGAACTGCTAGACTAAATTTTACCATGATAGTAATTGATATTTAAATTCATCACAAATAGATAATAGTAAAAAATCTAGATTAGTAGGTGTAATTTCCTATCAATTCTAAAAATAGCTATAATTATAGCCTTGGTTTTTCTACATGACATTTAATTATCTTTCGTACCAAAAATGTTCCTTGGCCATTTACATGATCAAACAAAGGCAACGATATTAAGACATTTATCTCCAGTCATTACCAAAACCATCTTAATTCTTTAATATTTCAAAACGACTAAACATCTTTCACGAATAAATAAGAAAGAACATCAAGATTACTCGTAATAATATATTATGATATTTCAAAGATAAGTCACGATCTGCAATAATAATCCAATATCGATAGAGATTTACAATAAGCTGAACTAAACAAAAATAATTAAATATTATTACTTTTCTATCCATCTAAAATATCATAGGCAATTCGTACAGCAATATCTAACTATCGTTATAAATCGATCTCAGCCATTATTTCAATATTCATTATTATAGACTTTGGAAATCCTTATAAATTAACCACGATCAAATTTAAATTCAATTTCTACTACCAGGGTATTTTAAATTTTTTTTAAATCCAATAAGCCGAAAGAGAATTTTGAAAATTACATTATTAAAAATAATATCTAAGCTGAAACATTAAATTTCCCTTATATTTTCAATAACAAGCAGCCAAGGCTACGTTCTCCTCTACCAGCAGTCAAATCCAAGAGTGCCGGTAATGGCATCATACAGGCATAAACCCAGAGAAATGAGGCAAGGAACAAGGTTGGTGGAACATAATGGGGTCACGTTGGAGGGGAAGCGCATTATAAAACACAATTTCTTGAAGCTTTGAGAATGAGCTCAATTGTTTGAGAACCATCTCCGCTGGACTAGAACTGGAATCACTTTCCTTCTCAAACACTTTGGAATGTTCTATCACTGCGCGCCCTCTAGCGGTCACCATTGAACTTGGGTTGGCGCATTCAATTCTTTGCATGTTGCGGGCTTGATTAAATGTGTTTTTGTTCAATTGCTGAAACGCCGTGCGACGCTTTTGACGGTGCAATGGCGTAAGTAGCTCATGCTACGTCGTCTTCATTCTCCTTGTTATGTAGCTAATGCTACAGAAGACTACGTTTGAAATAAGAGTTATATAATAAAAAAATATTTGTACTTATTAGTTTTGGAAGAGTCTCAACAATAATAAAAAATCGTTGATAAAATAATAAATAACTTAAATAGCTCTTCTACTTGGTTAACAAAGCGACTGAATCACCCTTGTGACTTCAGACTAAGCAAACAGATTAAATCATTAAAACTTTGGATCCTTATTATATTAATAAAGAGCATAAAGAACTTGAAATATAAAGGTATAAGGTATTTTCATTATTGGAATCTCAAAGAGCTCTTCTACACGGTTAACAAAGCGCCTGAATCACTATTTTGAATTTCGACTAACTCATCAAATGTTACGATTACATTTAAATTCAAATATCAATTCTTATCAAAATAAATTACCCAAAGGTTTGTCTTCCCGACATAAATCAAACTTCTGTGGGACTATTTCTTCCACCATTTTTGAAGTAATCGAGAAGATTTCGACTTGTTAATATTCTACATTATAATAGAAAACAAACCAATATTACATCAGAATACTGGTAATTTCTCACTAAACGAATCGGAATTGTTTAAGTTATAGCATATAAACCAACAAAAATAAATTACTTTTATAATTTCTTCCAACAAAATAAGTCTTCAAAATGTTATTTATAATTTAAACATTATCAAACTTTAAAGGTAAACAATTATTAGTAACCACAAGTGCAATAAAATGTATATATAAATAAATATTCCAAGCAAGAAAAAGAATCAAAAAGTGGCTACCTACTAATAAGTCCAAATATTACAAATAAACTAGCACCCAAGCGGCAAAAGGAAATAGTGAGTGTTCCATGAAACAATTTTACTTTTCAAAATAAATCTTCTAGTGAGAAATTACTGACTTCTACACTGAACTATTTTAATCACATAATGAACTAAGTATTCACACACTCAAACCCATTAAAGGTAATTTATATTTAAATCTTTGATAATACATAAAGAGTTTATATTTTGTCATCCTGGAGCGATTATGTCCCAAGTCCAGACCAGGACCTCTCGTGCTTGTTTCGGAATTAATAATCAAACACTTTAGGTTGTCTTTTGGCTGGCTAGGCCAATAAGCCTAGGCCTTGATCACCTCATACCGAAGTCTCGTCGATCCATTTTTCCACGGAGTGTCAGTCTTCTTTTCAAAATTATTAGATGTGCACCAATCGTGTGATGGTTGTTGGCATAGACTATAAGGTGAGTAAAGCACATATATTTGAGAGATAGTAAGGTTATGTAAATCTTTAATATTGCACGATGTCTATATATATATATATANATTGGTTTTATTCGGGGTGGGTTGTATTAATTGTAATATTAACTAGAATTGTTAATTTTACATAGCAGATATCTCTTATAGCCATAATCTAAAGTGCATTAGAAAGGTATCTGATTGTCTAACAGATGGCAGCACTCACTCACTTTGAATTCTAATAGGATTTTCTCCCTTTTTGTCTTGTCACCTCATATTTGACACTCACTGGAATTTGAGCTGAGCTATTTCACCGGTTGACTTGTCACCTTATAAAGTACAACGCCCTAAGTATAAGGTTGACCTTAGTCAAAACATAAACTATTTTAGGATTAAAAACTGTATTCTATTTTTAATTAATCGTTCAACACAAGGGTTACTAACTACTTAATCTAAATTGATAAAAATGAGGCCATCTAATAACCATCATTAACTCCCTTTTTTTAATCTATAAAATGAGTGTTCATAAATATTTGTGTTATTAATCTTAATTGAAATTATTAAGTTTAGTAGAGGATTTATCCTATATATTATTTATGTTGTCAACATCCCTTTTTATCAACTAATACAAAGCTTACAGCAATGAATAAAGTATCAGTGGTTAGGATTTTTTACCGACTTCTGACATAACATACTCCGTTTACGTTAAAACACATTGTCTGTTTAAAATTCAAGTTAAAAGAAAAATCTAACAAAAAATTTTGTATCAATTACCGAAAATAAACTCTCTTTGCTATTTTGTGTATACACTTCTCTGAGTATTTAATTTAAGCAACCCAATAATTGACTAAATATTTTTTTTTTCGGGGAAGGTTAAATGTGCGATAGTTTTGCAAGGGCTTACTGATTAATATATATTTTGAATCGTAATTTAATTAAATTATAATAGTTTAATATTGAATATAATTTTCTTATTTATTAATATGCTTATGTTTATAGTAGGTCTAAAACGGTGACCTGGTGGTCTAGTGGTAAGGTGTCGGACTTCTGTGCTGAGGGCACGGGGTTCAAACCTCTGTCCCGGCACAGATTTATCTGATTGCCAAACCCTTCCTTCACCTCTGACAAGACATGTATTAATCACAACTTGTGAATGTGTGGAATGCCAGGCCTCCACCGTGGTTCGGATTCCACGTTAAACTGCAGGTCCTCCATTTCATCTCACAATCACCCTATCGTTACACATTAGTAGCAAGACGCGATGCTAATAATAATTATTATTATAGTAGACCTACACTCATTTTATTATAAATAATATATCTATATATAGGACTCGAGGTCCGACGGCGATCAAGTGCAATGCTCGCGTGGTCAGAACCTCACCAACCTTTCTAAGCTCGTGTGTTGTGTTAGGCGACGCTTCTAATCCGGTCGACGACGCACAAGACTGAGTAGACGCCGCTCTCGCCAACTCCCCGGAGTAATCGTGGCCCGAGGAGGTTCTATTGTTGGAGGGTAAATATTTATTGTGTTTCGGTTCGTCTCCCGTCTCCACCGCAGCAAGCTCCTAGTCTTGATGCCCTCCCAGCTGTCTCCCGTGTAACTCACCCACTCAAGGGAACGCTGGAGGGGGGAGAGAAATGTGTATTGGATGGAGGAGAGGGGGTATAGACCACACGCAGCTTGAGATCGCATCATAAAATGGATCTCTTTCCACGTAAATATGCCATACGGTAGATAAAAATAAATTTCCACGTCTGCCTTTTTTTATATCGCTTTCACTACCATTTGGCTAACAAATTACTTTAAACCAGTAATGTTAAACTCTTTTTAAAATAATGACCACATTGAAAATTGAAAATACCACCACCCTAAGTTATTTTAAACATTTTTTTAGTAATAATAATAATAATAATAATAATAATATTATTAATTATTATTATTATTATTACTATTATTATTAAAAAATAATTTATATAAACATAAATTTATATCTTGATAAATTTTAAGACATTCTATTTTCACCCAGAAACATTAAATCTTTTATTTGAAGCAAGGGTGTTATTTTTTTATATATATTTTTTTTGTGGAAGTGTCTTTGATGATAGACTATCATAAGTACTTGGCGTTGCTCTCAGTAACCACGCACTATATTGCAAATACAATTTTTGGATTGCATGGATATGCATGAACGTAGTGCTATGTTGGTTTATTTATCTATGTATACAAGGTTTACCGTAACACGTGGGACCCACTTCAGCGGTGGATAGTAGACACAAAGACAATGAATTATTTAAAAAAGAGACCTGGACTAGGGAATCGAGCCCGGGACCTTTGGCTTAGTACACCAATGCACTAACCACTGAGCTATCCAAGAATCGTCCCGTGCCCAGGGTTATTCTTCACTCATATTTTAAGGCAGAGTCTATGATGGACGTGCGGAAATCGTCGGCTTTATTCACGAGCTATCAGATAACGCAGCCACCTTCGACTTGGTAGTTGGCTTATTGCGGCCATTTGTACAATTATTATAATTGTAAGGGATTGCTTTTTTAAGAATCAAATGGCCGAAGCTATTATTTATGATATTTAATCTGGATCGATTCCCGTGTCCAGGTGTCATTTTTCAATTTTCAGAATATGATAGCTAGATGGAGAATTCCTCACTAAAAAGCATAAATAATAACTTCGACTATTTGATTCTTCTATATGAAGTGCTCAAAATGTCCACCTTCTGCCTTTATGGAAGGAAGCCTGCAGTTTTCGTGTCGTAGAATGTCGCCCTCTCTAAAATACATCGCATTACTTATTTAGGTACACCGTGCTTACTATATAATATGATTGTTGTGGCGTGGTACATTACTTTCCCAAGCGCTTACTTTTTCCATCACCGAGTCTTACTACCCATTCGGGTTTTATGTACTTATATATTATTGTTTAAGGGATTAGTAAGGCTACATTTAGAAGTAGACCCACATTTTCTTGGAAGGAAAGTGTAAAACCATTTTGGAAAAAAAAAATTCCTTGGCGTGAGCTATGGAATTCAATAAGGTGGTAGTTTTAAAGTCGAAGTCGAAGTCAAATGGCATGCTTTGATGCTCCCTGAAGGGGAGCACGAGAGCAAGTTCCAACACGTACCGACCAATTGGTCACACCGTGTGGCTCGCAAAAATTAAAAACGGGTTGTCGCGTTTCGCGAAGTTCTGAAACAAAGAAACATATATTACATATTATTAGTAACATTGGGGGGATAAGATGGGTAAGAAATTTGAGAAACTGAATAAGGTTTTTTTAGAGTTACGTGCGGAGACACTACTCTATGGGAGGCTGGGTGAGACCCTCCCAAACCACTGTTGTCACATCTCGCTTATCCGAGCAGGGCTTTGGGACGTCGATGGCACCCACCAGTGTCGATGACGTAGTTCCCAAGCCCCTGGATAAGAGGATTGGTGGCACCGGGAAGTCTGTAGTTTTAAAGTGTTTTTTTATTGCTTATAAGTGTTGAAGATGAGTACCATTTAACTCCAGATACAATCTATAAATGTGATTGAAACTGGGGTGTCGGCTAACCCAAAATCGAAGTCCAAAGTTATTAATTTGAAGGGAATACGACAGGTTGGTGCTCTCACCTCTGCAGAAAAGGAGATGTCACGAAGAAACAAAATAATAACACAAGCTTGACTGAAAAGGTGAAAGTAAAAACAAGTAATAAGAAAGCTAAAGAGACAACATGTGCCTCAGAGTTATGACCAGGGCCCGGATTTTGATGACATGTCATCTTTTTTTGGTCCATCAAAGACAATGCTCATAAGTACATAAACTCTGTTCATGATCCCCTGATTGCAGAAATGTATATTTTATAGGTCATTGGTGACCTGGCGGTCTAGGATTAAGGTGTCAGACTTCTGTGCTGGCAGCCGGGGTTCAATCCTCGGTCGCGGCATAGATTTATCTGATTACCAAACCCTTCCTTCACCTCTGACAGGACATCTTGTGAATGTGAGGAATGCCAGGCCTCCACCTTGGTTCGGATTCCACGTTAAACTGTAGGTCCTCCATTTCATCTCGCAATCACCCTACCATTACACATTAGCGTAAGTGCGTATAAACCGAACAGGTAGTAAGACGCGGTGCTAATAATAATAATAATAGGTCCTTTTTTTTAATTTTAGATTTTTAGGTCATTCTTTTGTTTGGTAAATCATTTTTAGGCATTTTTAGGAAAGAAAATTTAAAATTCTTTGAAAATTACTTTTAAAAATGTATATAGGCCTGTATGAATTATCGGTGCTTTGATAAAACATGAATATTCAAACATAAGATATTTTACCACACGCTTGTTGAATGAAAAAGATAATGTATGAGTCCAAAGGAACTTTGTGCCCCATTTACCTGAGTGCTTATAGAATCCATATTCCTGGTGAGGCCTTCACTACACTTAAGCTGAAAAGGGTTGCAGAGGGAGGGGAAAGCAATTTTTAAAGTTCAAATTAACTTTGTACCGTCTTTACATTCCTGGTGAGTTCCTCACGATACCATGTCAGGAAAGGGCGGCATGAGGATGGGGAGCTATTGCTTTTAAAGCAGGTTTTTGTATTCCAATGTTAAGTAGAACATATGATTTTAGCTGTCAAAATATTTTAAACACCTAGTTTTCATTAATAAAGTGAACGTTATATTTATTCGTTTGCAATCATTTTATGTTTATTTAGAATGCTTTAAACCAAACTATCTAAAGCGAGTCATTTGAGGCAAATTATTACTTACCTCCAAGAAGATATTTTTTCTACAGAGAGTGAAATACTTTTCTGTAAAATGTATTAAGTGAAAGTGTCTGGCATCAGGTAAAAGATTTAACCATTCAACCGCATATCAGTCGCGACATACATGTCCGTGGTGTCCAGAATATTGATAAAAAGAAAACCTCTCAACAATTACTTGCACAAAATGCATTCACAAATCAAGACAAATCCTCAACAGTTTATAAATATTTGTGTGACGTTGTGATATCTGCGAACATTCCTCTGTGGAAACTGAGCAATGTTAAACTAAAGGACTTCCTGGGACTGTATACGGGTCATTCTATATCAGACGAGTCCCCACCGAGGAAAAACTGGACATGGATAAACCAGGAGAGATATTTTTGCTTGCGTGTATAATGTAAACCCTATCCTTTGTAATACATACATCATATTATGGAATCTCAATCACATCTTTTAGGTAATTTTTTGCAAATTTAAAGTTATTATTTAGAGTTTTTAGCGTAATTTTATAGGGTCTTTTTTGTTTTGTTTTTTCAATTTTAAGGTCGTCAAAATCCGGGCCCTGGTGATGATGATGATGATGATGATGATGATGTGGAGTACTTGTATTCTAGTGGTCTGTATTCACAACCAAGTATTCACAACCAACAGAGGGACGCGTATCGTGCGGTTCTTGTGGTCGTTGGTCACACTGTTCATGTGTTGGCATCGATGATGACGATGATGCTGAAGCAGTGCATTCATTGCTCAAAAACGAATTTTCGGTTGTGTATCCCATCATTCCCCATCTTACCCCACATATGGGGCAGGATGGAGTAAATCTCATGTCTAATGAAAAAAAGGGACTAAATTTTATTTGACATTTAAAATTTGATAGTGTAAATTGCATTTAACCACCCCGTCATGCTAATCCTCCACACACACCTACTTAATTAATACTGGACGTCTGACTGGTCGTGTAAGGGTTCACTATAAGGTTCCTCACAGGAGTGATTGGAATATTCCATCTTGCCTTAGAATTAAACGTAGTTTTACTTAAGATAAAAAAAATCGATTATTTTGTCATCCAATTTTTAGATTTCAATAAAATTAGAATATAATTTTTATATTTACGATTACATTTATCCTGTTCTGAGCTTTTTTTTCTATCAACTATTTATATAATAGCTCCATTGTAAATATATTTTGTTTTTCGCCTATTCATTCCGTGGACTGTTTTAGGAAACGGCCACTGTGGAGCTGTTTTCGACCATTTCCCAAACATGCCTATTAAACCACCCCTTTTCATCGTGAACAAGCTTTACGCGGGGAGGTGGGTGAAAAAGGCTCTATGTGGGGACTTAGAGCATGAGTTTAATTACGTGTTTTTATCGTCATCACGTTTATTATTCAAGGTTATAATAGCCTCTGGTAAATATAATGCTAGCTATGGTGCATCCACGACTGGTTGGGGGTGCTTTCGGACAGTTAGTGGAACACTACCTCATCTACTTTAGTTTGAATCGCTTCAGTGACCGAATGCTCTAAGGTGTAACTCTCGTGTTAGACTGGCCTGCTGAAGACGGGGAGATTGAGGTTCGAATCCCGGACTGATATATTGAATTTTTCCCCCTCTGAATAGTTTCTCACTCTCTTTCCATGCAAATGCGGGTATATTACCTCTAAAATACTTCCTTCATCATACCTACACAATAATAGTAATAATGTGTTCGTATAACCTGAACAGGTATCAATACGCGGCGTTAAAAGAAATATTTTGTCGTTTTATATGGCAATCAATGTGTTTTATTGACAGGACTGGTGTTCAACTTCGCCAGAAAAAGGAACACACATTGGTTTTAAAATATTACATTGCTTCCAGCGTGCAGTATTGAATTTCACAAAGTAATAATGTATCGATTAGCAAGTTAAGGGAATCAAAAGTAATCCATTTAAACTTTTGATTAAGTGAAAAGTATATAATCCTATTTGAATGATTAAATACTGAGAATATATTTGTTGTCATTTTCAGAAGTAATAAAATTTATTTGTGAGTACTAATTAAAATAAGATTAAAAGTACCGGTGATTTAGATCTCTAAAAAAAAATTATATAGGACTAATTAAAATACGTTATTAATGAAATTCGTCTGATAGAGACCTTTAGTGGAATAGATGATGATGGATTATCGAAAACCAATTGTTCAACAAAGCCCCAACAAGTTTTGTTTAGTGTTCTGCACTTTACTGGCCGTTTGTAATATCCTTAACTTAATAATCTCTATGGCATTAGGAACTAGAAAGTTTATTGCCGAACCTACAATAGTATGCCACCTAACCCTATCTTGAGATAGTTATATCCAGTCCACCTCATTACACCATGTCCCTATCTTGAGCTAGTTCTATCCATTCCACCTCATTACATCCTATCTCTATCTTGAGCTAGTGTTATTCAGTCCATCACATTACATCCTATATCTTGAGCTAGTTCTATCCAATCCACCTCATTACACCATCTCCATATCTTGAGCTAGTTCTATCCATTCCACCTCATTACATCCTATCTCTATCTTGAGCTAGTGTTATCCAGTCCACCTCATTACAACATGTCCCTATCTTGAGCTAGTGTTATCCAATCCACCTCGTTACACCCTATCTCTTTCAGGTCCAATATAATATTATACTCCCATGCGTGTCTTCCTAATGGTATCTTTCCATTGGGTTTGCTACGGTTCTAGATTTTTCTAATTCACGCTGCGTGACCTGACCGTTGTAATATGCCAGATATTTCTATCCTAAGACTTTGTCTTGTGATGAATACAGGGTATGTAACTCATCATTATGTCATATTACTAACTTATACTAATTTACGGCCTAAACGCATTTGCCTTGTGAGATGATGAGAAAGTTACAATATAAAACTAGCACTTGGAAATACCTAGTCACACTGCCTGGTCGGAGTTGACGACGTTAGACGAGCTCTCTCGCCGCCTAGCCAACTCTCTCTGTCCCCAAAAATGGTTGATAGAGTTTATCTATCGCCCGATACGCGGCTCTGTGAACTAGTTTGATTGAGGGAGAAGGGCGTCTCGCTCAACCGCGAAATTAATTCCGGGCGAGATTTTCTGATCGATAATGTCTCCATAAATCCTAGTAGAGTCATTTTAGCTTCGTAATTTAACATGAGTTTTTGAAAAGAGATGTTTTGCATTATTTTTTTGTTTTGTTTTGTTTCGGGTATGGCTTTAAAATGAGTATGCTGTGCGTGTTGCATATAAAATAGCATGGTCTTGAAATTCTCCTTCCATGTGTAAGTCGCTGGAATGTTTGATCATCAGCTTTGGGGGACATTGATTCGATTCCACATAATTGTGTTGAAGATTATTATTTGTATACTAACTAATCCAACGCTTTTGATTATCAATATTTGAGGTATTTGGGGTATTTAACGTGTTTATTTTCTGATCCGACTGATTATATCAGCACACGACTTATAAACTAACTTAAATCTAGAACAAACGCAACATCCAGCCGTTAATTCATTACTTTGAAAGGGAAAAAACTCACATTTCACTAATGATAAATTTTTCAGCTAGGCCGGGAATCGATCATCGGACCCTTAGGTCAGTAAGGAGACACGCTACCTACTGAGATAAAGTGCCTGACCATTGCTATCCAATTAATAATATTTGAGTTAGAGAGGGGATCACGTCTAGAGGTCCTTATTTTTGCACTTTTTATGACAAAAAAAACCTCGCCTAGGTGGCGTAGTTTCGTGTTGAGCTAGACTGCTGAGGAAGGGGAGATCAAGGTTTGAATCTCACTCGGGTGAACTGGAGATGGTTTTTCCTCAATCGTTTTCCACTCCACCTCCACACAAATGTGGGTTCACTTCCTCTATATTCAACCTTCCCATTTTCTAACCCATTAGTGTAATTAGTACTTAAACTTATCGCCCGAACTGTTAATAAGACGCGGTGCAAAGTATTATTATTTATGACTAATAACTTTCTGGTCAAAATAAATAAAATATCGCTTCAGTAGATAAGTTAAGTCTCAAACTTTGTTTTTCTTCCAAAATTGATAACATTTTACTATATTTTAGTGTTAATTTATAGATATTAATAATATCTTCTAGCAAGAGTGACAGCTTTAGATCACATGACTTGACATAGGAGTATGAAACGTGAAAGTAGATTTTGTAGGTTTTTTTTATAGTTATCCTTAATATATATTAATCTTAACAACTTTTGTTGAGTATTTGTCCTGGTCAAATTACTCTCTAAACATAAACTTTAAAAAAAACTATTAAAATTACACCCCCGATTCACTGGACAAATGGTCTATGGAATTACTCTCGTGTTAGACTTGCCTGCTGATGAGGGGGAGATTGGAGTTCGAATGCCGGTCGGGCCTACTGAAGGTGTTTAAATGGCTTCCCACTATCCTAAAAAAAAAATATTTAAATTATAATATGTTGAAAATGTTACTAATTGTATCTTCTGAGAAAAAATATTATTTATTTATCAAATGAAATAGGTATTTGTCAAAAAAAAAACTGAAAAACCTTGGTATCTTTCTTTTACTCACATTTCCTTACATCCCACCTGAAGCACTGTGATTTGGAGTGTTATATTGGACATGCTGTCTAAATGTCATTTAGTTTTCACTATCAAGTGAGGACTTTACTCATAGCCATTACGGTAGTTCCCGGTGGACGAACGGTCCGTTGTGTAGCTGTTTAGTGCGCAGTATTATTATTATTATTATTATCACCGCGTCTTACTACCCGTTTGGTTTATAAACACTTAATGTGTAATGGTAAGGTGATTGTGAGAAGAAATGGGAGGACCTACAGTTTGACTTTGAATCCGAACCACGGTGGAGGCCCGGCATTTCACACATTCACAAGTTGTGATTAATACACGTCTTGTCAGAGGTTAAGGAAGGGTTTGGTAATCAGATAAATCAGTGCCGGGACCGAGGATTGAACCCCGTACCCCAGCACAGAAGTCCGACACCTTACTCCTAAACCACCAGGTCACCTGAGTGCGCAGTAGCACTTCTGGCAATGCCGTTTCCTCAGTACACCACAGTGAATTTATATATATTCATACATACCCCATTATTATTTTATTTTTCATTCTTATTTTTAACTTTCATTCAACAAGAATTTGTCAGTTTAACCTCTTATTTTCTTCTTGATAGAGGATACGTTAGGTTAGGTTAGGTTAGGTGGGGTTTGTTTCTAAGCACAACATCTTACTACCATTTTCGGGCTATACTCCTATTTACGTATTACTTTAATGTTTTAGGGATGAGGAAGGTTGAATTTTAAACGAAGTGACCCCCATTTCCGTGGAGGGAGAGTGGAAAACAATTTAGGGAAAATCACCCTCAGGGCACCCGACCGTTGTCGAACCCTGATTTCCTAGTTTTTGAATGTCTATTCCAACACGAGAGTAACACCTTAGACCAGTTGTTTTTTTAACTATTTGTAATTAAGCCTTGCTTGAACATTAAAAGTAATTAAGCCTCACTTTCTTGAAAAACAAAATCACTTTTATGCTAAAATAAATGAAAGCACGCAATATTTCATAGACTAGTATAAAATATTTAGAGAGTATTCAAAAAAGTACCCGTCATTTCCTAAAGGAAATGATTTTTTCGTTTATTGATTGTACGTAGAGTAGACTGTTTTTAATTAATTTAAAAATATCCAATCAAAATTTTAAAATTTAATCCTGTAAGTCCACACGTTTGTGCACAGGGGATACTCATTTTTTAAATTTCGCACCTCTGCGTGCTATAAAAATACCACAATGCTCGTGACAGACAAATAAACTCTTCATTTTATTTTCATTGCTTTGCTTCTGACCTCGCGCCAAACTATAAATCCCCTCACACCTCCCAATTTGAGAAACCCTGCCTTAGACCATGCAGCCATAGAAGTGGGTGAGGTTATGTCAGGTTAGTCCCCCCACCTGCATTTTGCATTTCTTTGCGCTCAACTGCTACAGATTCAAATGGTCAAAGACAAGCGTATTAAACTCGTTTTATCAACAGGACCTCTTGATTAGTTAAACTATTGAAGAGGCCCCATTTCAGGAAACTCACTAAGGTCACCATCTTAAGTAAAAAAAAAATCCTTATTATTACAAAAATGTTAAGATACCATGGGGGAGACTTAGACGCAGATAAGAGGATAATATAAGAATGGACCTGAAAGAGATAGGATGTAATGAGGTGGACTGGCTAGAACTAGACAAGAAAAGGGTGTAATGAGGTGGACTGGATATAACTAGATCTATAGGGATAGTGTTTAATGAGGTGGACTGGCTATAACTAGCTCAAGATAGGGATAGTGTGTAATGTGATGGACTGGATAACACTAGCTCAAGATAGGAATAGGTTATAATGAGGTGGAATGGATAGAACTAGCTCAAGGTAGGGATAGGTGGCGTACTATTGTAAGTACGGCAATGAACTTTTGAGTCCCTAATGCCATAGAGTAATTAAGTACGACTACAAAAATAAACCACAGATTATAAAATTTATAAGACTTTTACCAAATTTATACCCACAAATTTGAACTTTTTTTTTTGTAACAAGTGTTTGAATATTGTACTTTAAAGCTTTTCTTTAAGTCACTCAATTGTTGACAAAATGTGTGTCCGTATACCATGTTATATAGGATATTTATATTTTAATCAGATAAAACTAATGATTATACATTTTTTGTGTTACAAAAATTGCATGTAACTGTCGCGCATATTTAACTGTTGTGGGGACCCGATTTGGTGGCTGCATGGTTTAAGGCACAACTTTCACAGTATACCAGACTGCCGACGACGGGGAGATCGAGTTTTTAATCTCGGTCGGGTGTACTGAGAGTGGTTTAAAAAAAAAACCACAATTCCTCCACGCAAATGTGGGTTCACTTCATTTAAATATAGCCCTCCTGATCCCTAAAACCATAAGCATAATTAGTACACAAGCGTAGAACCCAAACGGGTAGTAAGACATGGTGCTAAAAAAAAGGTAACTAGAATGGACTGCCAATTTACATGGAGATCGAGGTTAGAATCCCAGTCGAGCGTACTGAGGGATGTTTTTATTTTTCTAAATTGTCTTTCCACTCTGCCTCCACGCAAATGTGGGTACATTTCCTCTACATTCAACCTTACTCACCCTTAACACATTAGCGTATTAAGCACATGTGATTATAGCCCCTGCGGGTAGTAAGACGTGGTGACAAAAGAAAATGTCTAATGTATTAGGGATGAGGAAAGTAGAATTAAAAGTGGTTAAACCATTTTTTTTTGGCGGGGGGGGGAAACCCACCCTCAGTACGCCTCATCAGGATTCTAACCTCGATATCTAGGTCATCGGTGGTTCACTCTTTTACGAGAATGACGCCTTATGATCCTGTTCGAACAAACGAAATGGGTTCTGGTCCGTATTAATCGTAAAGGCGGTGACAGCGCTAGGGTGTCGAATTGGCGACCTCTTGGCTCGGTAGATCCCGGTAGCTCGTTCGAGGCTGACGTCGGTGGCGGGGACGCGTTGTAGAGGGGGGAAGGGGGGTGAAGAGGGGGTAAGAGCGACGCTGCCAACCCGGCCTATGTGTACTGTTCCTCGGCTCGCCGCAGTGCGTGGGCCGGAGATGT
>CABEEJ010000197.1:279557-303317 GCA_901482245.1 Timema douglasi
CCCCCCCCCCCCCCCCCCCCCCGTCTTCGTCACCCTGTCCATTCATTCCGGGGATCAATTCCCATTCGGTGCAGTCCACTTCACTTCTTGGCACGACGCAATCAGTTGGTGGGAGGGGATGGATCCGATTCTTCCGCTGCCCTTCTACATTTTTTGATTCAATTTGGCACGTTTTGTTGGACTCTTACTACATGAACACTTTTCCTCTCGTGTTCATTCATTTCGTCCGATATTTTTGGATTTTGTAAACTGATACTTGTTCGCTTGTGAAATCTAATTTACACTCAAGATATTTTAATGGTTTATCTTTTTATGGGATTTTTTTTTTAGTCTCCCCTGATAGAGCTATGGATAGTTTCCCCACTCTCCTTCCATTCAGATGCTGGTACGCTTCCTCTAAATTCCTCATTATTACCTCATAAGTGTTTAATATTCATATAGCATATCAATAAGACGCACTGTAAAGAAAATGTGTTGCTTTATGACACACAATTAAATTATGTCATCCAACATTTAAGTAGCTCAAATTAATTATTCATCTTGATTAGTCCACGAAATTTGAGGAATACGTTTATTGGTATTTTTTAAATATTATTATTATTATTAGCACCGCGTATTACTACCCGTTCATGCTATACGCGGTTATGCTAATGTGTAATGGTAGGGCGATTGTGGGATGAAATGGAGGACCTACAGTTTAACGTGGGATCCGAACCACAGTAGAGGCCTGGCATTCCACACATTCACAAGTTGTGATTAATACACGTCTAGTAAGAGGTGAAGGAAGGGTTTGGTAATCAGATAAATCTGTGCCAGGACCGAGGATTGAGCCCCGGACCCCCAGCACATAAGTCTGACACCTTACCCCTAGACCACCAGGTCAGAGTTTTTTTATTAAATAAAATACAACTTTGACTAAATGTTCAAGGCAAACCTGTGGTCTATGGAGGTGTTCTATTCGACCCTTGTGCGTGTTTTGTCAATCAAGTATCTTTAGCGTTTATAAATTATATATTTTTAAAGAAGGTGCGTTTTATTAATTAATTAATTAATTAATTCAAATAAAAATAAATAGTTCAATACAATCTTACCAACTTTCTCATATTATATATTATGGCTTCAAGATAATAAAAAAAAATGTTTTGAGTAAACTACTACCCTTAAGTATGTTTGCTTCATAAAACAAACACATCCTGTTAATCACGACAGTCTCTCTCTCTCTTTCTCTCTCTCTCTCTCTCTCTCTATATATATATATATATCATTTGGTTTAAATCTATTTAGTAAAATTCAATAATTTTTTTTTTAAAGTCTCCAAATTGCCATTTTGAATTTAATCTTGAAGGTTAATTTTAAAACAATATTTAAATATTCTATAATTTAACCAGTTTTAACTCTTAAATTAATTTATTTTAGGTAAATAATGATTAATAATTATCGATCATGTAATTAGAACAATACACCCCCCCGGCCCCCCCGGATACCATTTATGAACTAAATCATTAAGGCTATTTTCAAAACATGTACAAAAATTATTTACTAATTAACTACCATTACATTATTAACAAAATTGATATAAATATTTATAATGCAAGTAATATTTCATTCTTTCGGAAAAATCAGTCATCAGAAAACTACCGTTAAATAGTATTCTACCCCATAATCAATTATACATTGTTATTTTTCATACTACACAATCTCCAGATATACATTTTGAATAAAATCGTTGCAGCTATTTTCGAAATATTTAGAATTAAAAAAAAAAATCCAACAGTAAAACTCTTTAACGAATAGTTGCCACAAATGGTTTATTGTATAATGCTATTTGTCGTGTTAAACAAATTCCAAATATGCATTTTAAACAAAATTATTAGAGCCGTATTTCAAATATTTGAATATAAGTAAACTACTCTTAATTGAAGCGATTGGATTTTTTTTAGTGGCACAGTTTTTTAGACTAGAAAATGTAAATACAGATTTTTGAGTTCTGTTCACAAAAAAATTCAAATATTCGTCATAATCTTGAGATAGATTTTCCACGATCTTAACTTGAGAATTCCTTGGCAGCGTAAAATGGCTTTGTCTACACAGATTTTTCAAGCCCATTCTTTGCAATGACTCTAAAGCTAGCTCATATGTGTCTGCTGGTGTCTTGTCTGGACTTAGCTTAAGTTCAGGGACGTACACTATATATATATTATAGTTAGAGGTATGATTATTAAACACTTAGAATTAAGATAAGTCTTCAATCTCTTGACGTTGAAAGATTAATCTCTTTAATGTATGCTCCTACACGTTCTTTGATTACTGTGTTTCGGTACTGTACTTTATTTGGATATATATAGACGATTTGAAAATGTTTTATTTAAATATCTGCTCGTGTAGTGCTCCTCAATTGTAAGACAAAAGGTTCAATCCAATTTTCATAAAAATAACTTGATTTGACAACAACAAACGTTAATAAATTTAATTTCACTCATTCATACGTCAGGGTCATGTCATTTTTGATAATGCCTAGAACAAAACTAATAATCTGGTAAAATATGATCAATCTTGACAGTAAAGAAACATGTTTGTATTTTCTTGAAATCACTTTTCATCAAAATTGGACTGAACTTAAAGCAGCCGCCTCGGTCAACGTAAAAGTATAAATGGCTGTCGGGTATCACGGCTTATATAATTCAATGGTCTCTGTCGGTTTATGAAACTACAGTAGCCCCATGGCTTCTTTGGTGCTGACTGACAGCTTTGAAAAGTTACCAGACCAAATTACGTATCCCTACGCTGAACCAGATGATCTGCAAAAACATGTGTTTAGCAGTTGTCACTTTTGACAGTCCAAATTTAGGTATATATCTAAATTATGATTGTTAGAAGTCAGCTGTGAGCTGTCAGTCAGCACCAAAGAAGCCATGGGGCTACTGTACTTCTCTTTTCTATGTTTTATTCAACCACCCTGAATTGTGTCAGTAATAAAGAATAGAAAGAAAACTTTTAAACATTTTATTTGAAAGTAAAGAGGAAATCTCGCTTCTAGTTATCAAATATATTAAAACTATCAGTTGTGAATTTAAAAAAAATATATATCACTGGATGTATGAGAAGAAGGTTAAAGTTATATCCTCTTTTCATCAAGTCTATTCTCTTGGCGCTGTAAATATGATTGAAATGTCCTTAAAAATGAGTTAATGTTACATTTTCCAACATTTATTTCTGTTAATAAAACTCATACCAAAGAGTTGTTAAGGATAAAGAACCCTGTTAGAATCTCTCTCGACTTTATTTTGGCGTGAACCATATTTTTTAACTACACATTGCATAATTACATATTGCGTTAGAGCTGAACGTCTGACCTGTAATAACTAGATTACCGGGGTGACCCTCTTAACGATGTGTGAATTCAACGTCATAGGCTTCTAGGATGTTATAGCTATAGAATCAAGGGACATTTTTGAAATGTGTAAGGCTGGAAACACTTAGATCTCCACTAGAATCTAGAGATCTCTGGTGAAGCTCACCTCACCAGTGTGTGTGTGTGTGTGTGTGAAGCAAGCCACCGTGTGAGGTGAGCGAGATTGTTCTGGGAATGTGCAGTAAATGCAGCGAGTGTTGTCACAACAGTCGACGCGCCGACAGGGACAAGGACACGGATGAAGCCGACTCTGAAGAAGGGGAGAGCTGCTCAGGTAATCCTACTGATTATCTTAGGAAAAGTTTTATGCTCAGACCGAGGTCGCTTCAAGTGCAGTGCTATACTAATTACAGGACGACACCGATCTAAATTCAAACGGAATGGGCCAGTTTTGCATATTATCCTGGTCCATACAATTTTTGTCTTCTTAGGGTTCGTCTCGTTTAGTTTAGCGTCACACTTGAGGCGTTGCTAAGTCTAACAATTAAACTGACCCTTTACTGTTAGTTTACCCACGCAGTGGTTCTCAAAGTGTGGTCCTCAGACCACTTGTTGTCCGCGGTAGCCTGTCAAGTGGTCCATAGGATCCCAGGAAGATTAGCAATAATAATGAATTAAGGAAGGTTGAACATGATTACACATTATGCAAAATATTAAATATGAAATATCTAAACTCTGCTCTATTTCGTTCCTCGGTAGACACAAGTTATATCGAAAACTAAGTCTGAACCAACCTTAAGTCAACAAATCTAAACAATTATTTATCAAAAAGAATGAGATTTAGAGTACTAGAAATAAACAACTATTAGGCTATTCACTAATTCAATGTAACTAAATGATATTTGTTTTCAACATTTAATTTAATAAATTAGTTTTAGTCTTGTACGTATATATATATATATATATTATATATAAAAATATTATATATATATATTATATATAAAAATATTGTTTTATGTGCATAATTTTCAACCCTACTCTTACGACTTCCATTTAATGGCTTTCCCTCACTAAAATTTTTAAAAACGCTGGACACTGCTGGTAAACATATGAATAGTTTTTGGTTTATAGCTCTAAGAAAACATGTACCGTACTAAACACACATCAATCTCCCAACAAAATACTTATTAAATTGATTATGTATTGTGGTTATATGTGCTCTGTTTTTAGTTCTTGTTAGAAATAGCGAAATATGTATATTAATCACTTAAACGATAATTTGATATTGACTTCACACCTGTTGAATTAAACGCTAAAGTCACAACATTGTGCTTACCGACCCAAAATTGGATCGAGTATTTCTATTTTATCTCTGTCCCTCAAAGAGAGAGTATTGTGATCGTCAAAAAAGCCGATCTCGAGATTTTGATAAATGTCGACGTTTTATGTATGACCCCTTAAATCCGAAAAAGTTATTTTTGGGGTTTCTTTATCTCCGACTAGAGCTTCAACCATTTTATCGTTCGGGTTAAGACTTGGTGTCTAGGGTTTACATAAGGTTACTCCGAGGGTTTTTTTGCTTTAGATATCTAACCCTAGTATTAAGGGTAGTTTACTGAAGTGCAAAAAGAGAATTTCTCAAAATTCGCTCAAACGATTTTGACTAAATTTTGTATCAAAGAAATGATACACATTACAAAGTGGCACTATTAGTTTTCCCTTTAAAATGACTTTACTTTAAATATTTCCGAATTTTATCATATATCCGCAACTATTTGAGATACGAAATAACTTATAATTGCAATGTTTTAGTATTTAATTTACACATATTTTAATCTGGCATTATTTTTTATAAAACCAATAGTTTCTTTGTTATAAGCAAAAAATATAATTCTGTAACAGTCGAATCCTAAATAATATAAAGAGGGTGATGTTTCCTAAATGGCTTCCCACCCTCCCTCTACCAGAATGTAGCTACATTTCCTCTCAAGTTATATTAGTATATTATAAGTATATTATAACATTTATGTTCTTTGGTGGAGCGTTTCTCTAACATTGTATATTGTTTCGTTTCACATATTCTACGAATTTTTGGAAAATGTATCTATTTCATTATGACCCGCCTCGGTGGCGTAGTTGGCTAACTCGCTTGTCATGTTGAGCTCAACTGCTGAGGACGGGGAGATCGAGGTTTGAATCTCGGTCGGGTGAACTGAGGGTGAATTTTCCTAAATGGTTTTCCACTCTCCCTCCACGCAAATGCGGGTTCACTTCCTCTAATTCAACCTTCCCAATTCCTAATCCATTAGTGTAATTAGTACTTAAAAGCGTATAACCCGAACGGGTAGTAAGACGCGGTGCTAAATATTATTATTATTTCATTATTAAAGAGAGTCTGTGCTGTGCACCGTACCATTTATTTACAAAACTTGTTCGACACCTTTTACCAGTCAGTATTCCGTCTTCCTATCGAGTAAAGGATCGAGTTCATTCCTTTATATTACTCCTCTAAAACAGGGTTGGCAAACTCGTGACCCACGAACCGCATCTGGTTCGCAAAACCTATTTGACTGCTACTCTTTGTCTTCAATACTTTGTTGTCTTTGTTGTCTCATACGTACACAAATTAACATTAGTTTGATTTTAGTGTATACATAATTTTGAACTATAAATAAACTCTTAGAAATATTTAAAACTCTGCTATTTATCTACGGCATGGAGGATTTAAATTATTATTATTATTAGCGCCGCGTCTTACTACCCGTTCGGGTTATACGCACTTACGCTAATGTGTAAGGGTAGGGTGATTGTGAGATGAAATGGAGGACCTACAGTTTAACGTGGAATCCGAACCACGGTGGAGGCCTGGCATTCCCCACATTCACAAGATGTCTTGTCAGAGGTGAAGGAAGGGTTTGGTATTCATATAAATCTTTGCCGGGACCGAGGATTGAACCCCGGCTGCCAACATAGAAATCTGACACCTTACCCCTAGACCTCCAGGTCACCGGATTTAAACTCCCGAAACCCTTATTTTGCAAAATAGCGCAGTTATTTTTATTTCTATCCTAGTTTCAATACCAGTCCTGGCGATTCGCATTTAATATTACACTAATTGGGTTGGAATGAAAAAGTTAAGAGTTAAGACTTGAGAGGAAATGTAGCTACATTCTGGTAGAAGGAGGGTGGGAAGCCATTTAGGAAACATCACCTTCTTTATATTATTTAGGATTCGACCCCAGACCTTGAAGCTTGGTACATGCGTTCACTGTCATGGATTTGTCAAGTAAGTAAAAGGTTTAATAAAAGTGGATGTAAAATTATTTACATATAATTAATAACTCTTTTATAGTATCAGGAAGTTTTATTTACAGTCGGGAAATATATTCTATTACTTGGTCAGTAAGTTGACATCTCGCCTGATTTACAGGAATGTAAAACACAGAATGTACAAAATAATAGTTTTACCGGTTCTCTATGGGTGTGAAACGTGGTCTCTTACCTTAAATGATGAAAATTAATTTTGGGTGTTTGAAAACAAGGCTCCAGGAAGATAGTAGGTCCAAAAGGGATGAGGATACTAGGGAAAGTAGGTTTCCTAATGAGTTAGATACGCTGTAATCATGAGAATATATTGTAAGAATGATTAAATCTTGTGTAATACTGAGAGCAAGGCATGCTGCGTGAATGTGAGAATCTAAAATCATGTTCAGGTTACTGACTTGTAAACCCAAAGGGAATAGACAATTGGGCGGACCTAGACCAAAATGGGAGTATGACATTAGAGTGGTCCTGAGAGAGAGAGGGTGTATTGAGGTGTACTGGATATAACAATCTCAAGATAGGGTTAATGAGTTAGAATGTATAGAACTAGCTCAATATAGGAACAGAGTGTAATGGGATGGACTTGATAGAACTAGCTAGTACTAGCTCAGTATAGGAACAGGGTGTAATGGGATGGATTGGATAGAACTAGCTCTCTATAGGGATAGGGTGTAATGAGGAGAACAAGATATAATTAGCTCAGGATAGGAATGTGGTGTAATGAGGTAGACTGGATAGAACTATCTCAAGAAAGGGATAGGGTGTATTGAGGAGGACTGGATAGAACTAGGCTAACTCAATTAAGGTATAGGTAGTATACTTTTATAAGTGCGTCAATTATTTTTCTGCTTCCTAATGACATAGAGGAAGCAAGAAGTTTTATTTAAAAAGCGTTTGAGAACCAATTAAAACACACAACTGAAAGCATTTTTAATACAAACAGATAATATTTACACAAGACCTAATGTAGTGTAGTTAAAAGCCATCAATTTTATTTAACGACGTGACGCGCGTGATTGGTTCTTCCAAATCATTGAAGGAAACTTTTTGTTTCTTTTTAAAGCAAAGGCCCATTCATTTATAT
Source organism: Timema douglasi (assembly GCA_901482245.1). Taxonomy (NCBI): domain Eukaryota; kingdom Metazoa; phylum Arthropoda; class Insecta; order Phasmatodea; family Timematidae; genus Timema; species Timema douglasi. The sequence goes on from CABEEJ010000197.1 coordinate 287,318, forward strand.
TAATTCAATCCTTAAATGTATAAGGTGAATGTTATTTAAAATGTATGTGAGAAAAACTTCAAACGTTTCACAAGAAGAGCACTTGTAAATGTTGCTAATTAGCCGGTTTTAAAATCATACCGTTCCTCATTAACTTAGCTTGCAGGTTAAACGAAAAACGTTGACACTTTATTTTGCATGGGTTTATATAAAATAAAAATCTCGGAAATAACATAATTTCGCTTGTGCCAACTACGTCACACCTTGTGGACTATTTGAAATGTGTGACGATAGATGGCACTTCACGCCCAATGCGGTCAGAGGTGTGGTGCAGAAGGATAGGTCAGTGATGTATGGACTACGGATTGTTGAACAGCTCAGAGCTGACCTTTGCACCCAGCGAGGTTTAACAGTGTCGGACAAAAAGTGTATCGACTGCCCAGTGTATTAGAGTCTTTATAAGTGTGTTCTGTTTCATTGGCCTTACACTATTGTTAATCAATTTACTCATTTGCCATCGCTGTGTTTTCTTTACAAATGGGTTAGTCTTAATTTGTAAAAAAAAAATAACGGAGGATAGTAACGTAGTACCAAAGCTGAATTAGTGGAATTTTTCCGGCCAGTGAGATGACGTGACTGTTTAGTGACGTATTGGTACTAAGTTGTGTCGGGGAAATGTACTTAGTGATAACTAAAGGATACACGCTTTAGTGAAAAAATGTGGTGTGTAATTAGCTTATTAAAATACGTGCTATTATTCATCAAGAATTAAGAAACGCTAGGGAATTGTAGTATTATCTTCGATTGAATACAATAATATAAGGTAAATAAAATAAACAGTTACACACTGGCACAACTAACAGTTAAGTGATTTATATCGGTAGCCACGCTGTCCAAGGCGTTAACCACGTATGGTCAAGTTTACTGTCAACAGGGTGGTCAAGGTTTACATCTCTTCCAGCTGTTATTAGTGGGTTTCCCCCCTAAATGGCTTTACAATCTCACTCCTTGCAGATGCAGCTACGTTTATTTTAAATTCACCAATTTGAAAAATGACACTGGATCACAGGAATTGAACCTGACACCCTTGGTTTAGCGCGCCAACGCTCTGGCACAGAATGGACCAGGGTTCATCAATTGCTCATGGTTATTCTTCCCTCATAGAGCTCACGTCCATCACAGACTCTGCCTTAAGCTATAAATGAAGAATGTCCCCCATCAAGGGATGAGTCTCGGATAGTTCACTTGTAGTGGCATGACTATATGAAGGTAGTTGTATGGCCTTCTATAGCTTTCAGAGTCTTAGCATCCTCTCCAGCAATCCTACTATAGTTTAGTTTTTTCAAAGCTTCTTAATGACTTATTATTTTACGTAATTTAACAGGGAAAACATTTCCCCATCATTGGTACGAAGACACCCTCCATTTTTTTTAAGCAACAGAACCCAAGAGTGGAGAAAAAGGGCTGGGGAGTATAGCCCGTCATACCAACATAGTCCAAAATGCGTTGAACTCCAAATCACCATAATATAATTTGTCTTTAAACAATAAAACTAAGATGCCGCTTCAGTGGCCTGTAACATTAGTAATAATAACGAATGCTACATTAGTTCTACCCGCCCCAAAAATTCAATGCTCATAGACATACTGTAATTCCAAAGATTTATAAAACTTACTATATCTACAATATGTGTTTTACACACTCATTGTATCATCTGAATTAGCACGAGTCCCATGACCATCCTGTCCCACACCGAAGTTAATGATGAAGAGAAGACAGTCAAGCGATGAACGATCGTTCAACAAGATATTTCAATAGGGAGATCCAGAAATTCGCTGATTGGCCTTGCCGGCCGACAGACGGACCACTCACAATCTTGAACTGCCTACCCGCCAGGTGTCCAGTCTACGTGACTTGATGAATGTTCCATGTTTTAACAGCCAATTCACCAGGTATACGGCCTACGTGACATGGGAATGTGCCAAGTTTTAACTGCAACTAACCTGATGTCCGGCATACGAGACTTGGAATCGTGCCAAGTTTGGCAGCTGCTAAAAAGAAAGTCATGCTGTTAGCACGTGTTCGCAATGTGGCATTGTATTTTTAATATGAAAATCTCCCACCTTCTTTATTCATCATCTAGACTTATATATTGCTGGCGCTCAGCTAGCAAAGTTGACTATTATATCCGACACTTCCACGAGAAGTCCTGGTATGGACTATTATAACTGACACTTCCACGAGAAGGCCTGGTCTGTACTTGGACATAACCGCTTCAGGATGGCAATAATTAAACTCTATATATTTTACTAAACGAACTTTAAACGGATTTAGGTGTTTGAAATCTTTGTTAATAATGGGATTATAATCGTTTAGTGTAAGCTTAGTAAGTTCTCACTAGAGGATTTATTTTTTAAAGTAAACTTGTTTTATGAAACTCTTAATGTTTCTCTTTGCCGCTTTGGCGTTAGCCTCTTTGTAATTTTTGTAATGATAAATAGGTGGCCACTTAATGATTCTTTTTCTAGCGTGGAATATTTAGTTAAAATATAAATTGTTGTTGCACTTGTAGCTACCAATAGTTATTTGAACTTTAAAATTTGATATTTATTTTTTAGGTAATATTTTCTAGACGTATTTTCTTTAAAGAAATTATTAAAGTAATTCATTTTTGTTGGTTTATAAGTTAAAACTTTAACACTTTACCGATTCGTTTAGTGAGAAATCACCAGTATGCTAGTGTAGTATTGCTTTGGTTTCTATTATAATGTTAAATATTAACAAGTCAGAATCTTCTCGATTGCTTCAAAGGTGGTGGAAGTAATAGTCCCACAGAAGTTTGAGTTATCTCGGGAAGTAAAACTTTGTGTAATTTATTTTTTATCAGAATTGATATGTAAATTTACTTTGAGATTGTGAAATATATATTGTCAAATGTACTGCGAAAGTGCAGCCTCTGCCATTTTTATATGTTTTTCAACACTTCAGTTTGCCTTGTGAGGTCATTTATTAATTATTTACCTCTGTTGATTTTCCTTGAGTAAAAAATTTCATATTTTCTTAAACTTGTAAATGTTCCTATTAGAAATAGAGGTGGAGAACGGTACAGGCTGAGTGGCATAGGGAGTCACTCTCGTGTTAGAGTAGCCTGCCGATGATGGAGAGATCAGTAATCGAACCCTTGTTGGGTCTACTGAGGGTGTTTTTCCTAAATAATTTCCCACTTTCCTTTCACTCTAAAGTTGATATATTACCTCTAATATACTTTCTTCCTCATCTCTACCACACTAGACTAATAAGCTATAATAATAATAATAATAATACGCGGTGATAAATTAATTAGATTAGCAACCCAATTCAGTTGCCGCATTGTCTAGGGTGCTACTCTCGCAGTGGACTAGACTGCCTTCGACGGGGAGATCGAGGTTCAAATCTCAGTCTGGTGTACTGAGGTTTTTTTTTTATCCCGAATTGGTCTTACACTCTCCCTTGAAAATGGCAATTTACTTTTCCTATAAATATAATTGTCTTTATCCCTAAAATCATTAGCATAATTAGTACATAGGTGTATAACCGGAGCGTATAGTTAGACTTGATGCTAAAAAAAATTAATTAACATTTGCCTTTCGTCTGTCCGTAGCCTTAGAGCAGAGGTGTTTTTTTTTTTCCACAAGCATTCATTGAATTAGAAAATTCTATATTTTTACCATTCCACATGTTAATAGTTTGGCTGACCTGGCAAGGTGACGTCGTAGGTCCGAGCAGTTAAGAGGATACCCGAAGATTTACTGTTATAAAATCTAGCTCTCTCTACTTCCTTTCTGCCATGAACAAAAATGACACCGTCTTTTTATCGCTATTTTGCTTTCATCAGCAAAAAGAAAACTCTTCTCTTAAACTTTTTACTTCTATGGACATATGATAAAATGTAAAATAATTTTTAACTTAGAGAAGTTTTAAATTGTTTTGTGAATACATTTTGAACGAAAATTTAGTGAAGATAACATTAAAACATTTTCTAAAAATTCGCTAAAAAAATTTGGTTGCTTTAGATTTAGAGATGTGTCCAAATGGTTATATAGATTATTACATTAGTAATAAAAACTATATTTGTTGCATTTTCCATACAGATGCCTTGACACACGTCTTAAAAGCTGACCTAACACAGTACTACACACACTAAACAATACGAATGTCGGTAAATTTTCTCTAAACTCTACCTTACTTGTTCTTACCATATTTGTTTGAATGAATGCAGATATTTTGGACAGGTCGTAACACTCAGTATAAAATAGAATAATAATACCAAAGGTAAGATTGTTTTGATTATTTTTATGAACCGTAATGAAACGAAACAATCCACTCTACAGGTGTTGTCATGTGACAATAGCTAGGTCAATACTAATCAACAATAATGTCCTTAGTAAATGTGACTTTTTTTCTTGCGAGCAGACAACCATTTCTATTTTCCCCTTTATAGGCAACTTCGGAATCTATTATGGTATGTTGACTAGTCAAATGGTGATCAATGGAAACACTTCATTCACGAGAAGTTCAACGAAAACAGATTCTAATGATGTTTAATCACGCAAATCCTGTGATGTTTAATAGTCCATGTTGACCTAAAGTCTTATTTTCATCGAGAGCTCGTTATTTAAAAACTGGAAATACAGTTGTATTTATATTTAATCCATTTAATGAGAAATTATATAATTATTTGTTATGGTAAACAATTAAATCAAAACTCACCTAAGTCACGGGGCATTGCCATATCGCTGAACGGGATCTTAATATTTCATGAAAAACGTGTTAATAATGCTTGAAATATTAGGTTTTGACAGCTTGGAATAGTTTATGAAAGGTTTTACTAATTGAATATTATAATACGTTAATAACCCGGAAATTACCATTAACTTAAACCTAAATAACTCAAATTAAAATTTCGAACATAAGTTTAATATCTACGTTTCTATATGGTTTTGTTGAGTTGTTTAAATGTTTCAAACACAAATAGGTTTTCGAATAATTATAATATAAGGTAACATTTGATTCTCCGTATCCTTGTGAGGGAAATTATTGTATGCAATAATTTATTACTTGCTATTTTGTATAAATAAAAGTGGCTTACGTACGGGATTTTATGCAGCATCGTATCATAGGTTAACCCAACAGTTTGTGAATGTTTTTTTTCAACTACTGGGTTCAGGTTTTAAGTGACACTTTAACAAGTATAAGATATCTAATACAACTGGACCTTGGCCTTTATTAAGCGTTATAAAAAGGAACATAAGACTCAAGTAAAATTTGTTTTTCTACTGAATCATTATTCTATGTGTTAGTGTTGATTTGTTTAAACCACTAGCCCTACTTTATTTATTTTTAAATATGCACCAGTGGGGTGTGAAAAATTGATCCTCGATATCTGGGTTCAGGTTTCAAGTTAAACTTTAATTATGATACCATAATATAGCTATTTAATACGCCTAGGTTTTAATAGAAAACATTGTCAATTTTCTCCAAAACTATTACACTATTAAGTAGGCACCCTAGAGTAAAATTAGTACAGAAAAAAGGGAAATATTTTACACTACAGAGTTTAGGCGTGATAATTAGTTGCAAGAAAGTCCTACATAGCAACTAAGATCTTAGTTTTTAAAGTCTAGGCTACCACAGCTGTGCGTGAATAATTTTTTTCTCGACGAATAGGTTCGTGTTTCAAATGAAACTTCAATAACTGTAGGTTAAGGGACTTGATACAAATATGCCTAGAACTTTGCTCGAAAATAGGAATTAAAAATGCGAGTAAAAGTTGTTTATCCACATAACTATGCAATATTTAAATAAATAAAGCCTTGTAAAGGGCAATTTTTCAATTGATATGACAGGCTGCCAAAATATAGGCAAGGCCTTCTTATATTCCTTTGGCCAAACTATTCAATCATCAAATAATATTGCATTAATCTTTGGTTTAATACTAACGAGGGAATGCCAGGTCTCCACCGTGGTTCGGATTCCACGTTAAACTGTAGGTCCTCCATTTCATCTCACAATCACCCTACCATTACAATCACCCTACCATTACACATTAGCGTAAGTGCGTATAACCCGAACGGGTAGTAAGACGCGGTGCTAATAATAATAATAATACTAACGACTACCATAAGTATATATATTTTTCATTTATTCGTTTTATAACTCCAATAGCTAGGCTCTCATTTGTTATCTTTCAAAACTATCTCCAATAATCTCTATCAAATCAGTGCCAATAGTTTTCGTAAGTCTAAAACTTTTTTTTTTATTCTAGCTCGACAAAATCTTCAAAATAATCATTAATTCTTGTTCAAAATGCAGGATTTTTAAGCTTGTTAAATAATACACTCTAGCATATTATAAATATCTGAATCCGAATCAAATAGCATCATTAAACTGTATCTTAACTAAATCCAACAACACACATTGGAATGTTTTGAACAGTCAGCTGACAGAGTGGTGGCCATGTTGTTATCTACGCTAATTAACTTGAGGTTTACTCACTAACCTTCACATCTTCTTCGAGCTAGTGAAACCTGAAGTTTAAGCTCAAGTTATGTGATAACTTAATATTGAAACCGGTAATAAACATCTTAAACTGAGGTTATAAATTTAACCTCGACAAAACCTGACATTGACCATTAGTGGTAAATATGTTTCGGTTCACACAAAATGGGCTCGCCTTGGTGTAATTCCAAGAATTGGATTGTTTTATCATTTATCCAGTAAATAATGTTTCGCAAAACAATTTACTAAGCTCAAAATTAAAAGAAACCAAAGTTAAAATTAACAAAAATTAAATGAATTAAATCCGATGACGTGCCAAGTGTTAACATTCCGAATTCTGATTGCGCGTTGACTGGACGAGAGTGTGGCGGTACTCGCGTCTCGCGCGCTTTGACTCGGACCCGAGCGTCACCGAGGCCAGGCGAGAGAAAGCGAGGTTAGACGAGGCGAGACAACCAACTACACTCTCAGCTTCTCTCACTCGGGTTTCCTCGGGTCTTCTCGGCGAGAGTGTGGCGGTACTCGCGTCTCGCGCCCTTTGACTCGGACCCGAGCGTCACCGAGGCCAGGCGAGAGAAGGCGAGGTTAGACGAGGTGAGACCACCAACCACAATCTCGGCTTCTCTCACTCGGGTTTCCTCGGGTCATCTCGGTGAGAATGTGAAAGAGGCATAAACGTCTTCCTTTCTCACCTCTACTTCATTAGAGTAAGTAATTTTCTTTCTGCCCCTCCTCGTCCCCCTGTAATGCATAACTCCTACTTTTCACCATCTAGCGTCCTCCCCATGTGTTGTTGCCCAGATACCAACTTCGGTTTTACCACAAGCGGTATTTGATCAAGTCGCTAAAACATCATTAGAGCACTCTGGGTTCATAAAGGATGGGCGTAACTTTGTTGTTTCAACAGAACCTCCGCTTAAATAGAGAGGGGGAAGCCTAAATGGAGGGGAGAAGTTGTATTAAAATTAAATGATTCGATATCAAGAACTAATTAATTGTAGCTTGTCACACGTTCTATTGTGATCGGCTTTTTTTTTTGTCACCGCGTCTTACTACCCGTTAAGGCTATACGCATATGTACTAATTAAGCTATTGTGTTAAGGATACAACACAGTGCACGAACAAACTTTTAATTTCTCTAATTGTATTACTTTTAAATAAAAACAACTGATTTTCTAAAATATTAATTTTACCAAACATAGTAAACATTCTCACTTTTAGGTCTCTATTTTATGTGATCATTGAAAATGACAGCTTGTAAGCAATAAAGATGTACAGTAAAACCATTAAAAAAACATAGAGTAGTATGTCTGTGCACTTGGCTTAGTAAAAACATTAAAAAAAAATCTAATACTGTAAACTACCTGTAAGACATTTAATAATATAAAAAATAGCTTTATAATATTATGTTGATTGTCAGCAGCTGGCAGCATTAAAAAAAATACATTATCAATATAATAAACAAAAAACATCATCATTCATTACTATCAAGCGGAAAAGGGTTGCCAGGAAAATTTTACAAATATTGGCTTAATCACCTGTAAAGCCAGGGAATTTTCTAAAAGAACTTTAGTAGCCACTATTAAACTAATTTAATGGGGTAGGAATAAGGAAGGAAACATTTTAGAGGTAATATATCAACATTTGTGAGAAAGAATAGTGGGAAAGGGTGACCTCCTGGTCTAGGGGTAAGGTGTCAGACTTGTGTGCTGGGGGTCCGGGGTTCAATCCTCATTCCCGGCACAGATTTATCTGATTACCAAACCCTTCCTTCACCTCTGACAAGACATCTTGTGAATGTGGGGAATGCTAGGCCTCCACCGTGGTTCGGATTCCACGTTAAACTGTAGGTCCTCCATTTCATCTCTCAATCACCCTACCACTACACATTAGCGTAAGTGCGTATAACCCGAACGGGTAGTAAGACGCGGTGCTAATATTAATTAATTAATTAATAGTGGGAAATCATTTAAGAGGAAACCTCCCTCATCAGACCCGCCCGGGATTCTAACCTTGAGCTCCCTGTCGTAAGCAGGTCACTGAAGCGAGTAGTTGGCAAATAATGGTTTTGTCTGTTAAATATGTCTCTCTTAATTTTTTGTGTTCATAGAATACAAACATTTTTTTATACGGAGTCAAACTTTATTACCATGGGTATAATGAAATGAAACTCCCTTTTATAAATATCCCGAATTCTGTTTACTGCCCGACTTCATGGAAGAGGAGATATTTAACATCACATTACTTATTATGTCTTTAGTTACGTATAACGGCCTGACATAGTAGACAGCGAGACTAATGGACCAGTAAACACAACTTTATTGATGAATAGCTCAAATCAGAGAGACATTATATTTTGTACTCTCACTTCGTAAAAAACACACACAAAAAAGTGAATTTATCAAGCATATACGAACCGGAAAACCTCGTTAACCCATCACTAGTAGGTGCAGGCGTAGTTCGAGCTTGCCCGAATAGCATTCACGTTGATTGTAATATATTTTAAAACATAAGACTCGTCCTTAAAGTGAGTCGGGGCTCAGTATCTATTTACAAAAAATATACAGAGCTTACGGTCACAGATTATAGATATCTCGTTTGGTTAAGGAATTTTTAATATTTCAGTATTATTATTATTATTATTATTATTATTATTATTATTATTAGCACTGCGTCTTACTACCCGTTCGGCTTATACGCACTTACGCTAATGTGTAATAGTACGGTGATTATGAGATGAAATGGAGGACCTACAGTTTAACTTGGAATCAGAACCACGGTGGAGGCCTGGCATTCCCCACATTCACAAGATGTCTTGTCAGAGGTGAAGGAAGGGTTTGGTAATCAGAATAAATCTGTGCCGGGACCAAGGATTGAACCCCGGCCGCCAGCACAGAAGTCTCCTGACACCTTACCCCTAGACCGTCAGGTCACCTTAATATTTCAGTAAGGAAACTTCTAAAAGAATTACCCCAAAAGTTTTATTATTCATTAGATGAACGTAGGTGTTGTAAAATGTAAATATATTTAAATGTTTTTAATTTAGCCATCTGTGTGTGTGCGTGCGTGGGTGCATATGAGTATTGCGATTGAAAATTTTCTTTTGAAGATCGTGCAAATAAATAAACCACGGGACGTCAAGGTAGTATTAAGTACTTTAGAAAAGTGGTAAAATTCGTATATTTATTAAAGTTTAAAAATGTATTTATTTTGTTTAAATTTAAAAAATATTGATGTAAAGCCAAGTTATTATACTTTAATCCGTTATAATAAAAAAACAGGATATATTCTATAGCAATATTACTTTCTCCACAACCCCCTTTAAAAACGGGCTCAGCACTGTGAAACAGTTTTCGAATTGAACTAGATAAATTGTTATATAAGACAAGAACATTCAAATAACCCGAATGGGTAGGCATGCAAGCTTAGACGCCAAGCTAGTATGGTCTAGTTTACCGTTGATCAGGAGGTTGGAGTTGCGTCCTAAATTTGCCCAATTTTTCAGGGCTCTATTTAATGAATTTCCTGTAAATTAAGTTTACTTAGTTTTGTATCTTAAATCATAAATTCAAACTATTTATTTTGGTGTTGATTGAAACAATTGCTCCGCGTAATAGAAGCCACTGTTGTTAGGGTACTTGCATATGTACCTTAAACTTGGGTTATTTTTAAGTCATCTTACAGTATTTCCTGTAAATAAGGTATATTTAGTTTTTTTTAGTAGATAGCGTTTATCTTGATGTTCGTTGTAGCCATGTCTCCGCATAAGTGATCAAATCTTGATGCAAGCACTTTAAAAAAAATGTAAGCAATTTATTTTTGTTTCCTTATTATAGTTATTCGTTCCTGTTTGGCGTCGTCGACATTTAAAACATTTCCCTCGCATTATTAGTGTATGAAATTGTGTTTTTGGTGGTTTTAGATGATTCGCTAGAAACTATTTAAAAAAAGACCTAGCTTAAATGTGACTGAAGCCACGGTCAGAACACTAGTGTAGAATTTTAAAAAAAATACTCTGTGGTGGTGTTTTTTGTTTGTGATGAACTCACTTCTACACTTCATAAATACATCACGGTTCAAAACAAAATCTAGCTAGGCTCGCAAAACTCATTTGTAAATCTTATTTATGTATTTTATTTAAAGCTCATATTTTAAAAATAAACTGGAAATAATTCCCCCCTCCCTCTTTTCTCCCCATTTTAATTTATAAAGTATAGCTTTTAGCTTTTAAATAAATGTGTTTTACTACAGCCGCTCACATGTTTACTTCCCAGATGTTCTTTCTCACATCACATTGAGGGTCGGATTATCAAAGGTAAATAAAGAGCCATGAAGTTAAAAGGCATCCAACTCTAGGCCTATATTAAGTTTATTGGCTGCCCCCTTTTTTGCCCCTTCGACCCCTCCCAGTGGTTAAACCACTGAGTACAAATATGTTAGTTGTTATTTTAGTATTTCGTTTGAAGTTACGATTCACGGTGGAGGGACTATATTAAACATGAAATCATGAATAGACTGGCAAAGTTTCTCTAAAAACTTTTTTTTTTTTGCTCCTTCTTTTGGCGAAAGTATTTACTAACGTGTACGTGCAAAGTCAGGGGCTGCCAACTTTTCCTTCTAGCGTAACTAGAGATATGATATCGAAAGAAAAGTATCGATACTGTGCTCATTAAAATTATCGTAACAAAAATATCGATGCTGTACTAGTATGAAAAGTATCGATAACAGTAAGTATTGGTATAGAAATTTTAGTCTGGAAGAATATATTTTCTTCTCCAGTAATAATAATCTCAACTTTTGAATTATAATTATATTTTTATATTCATTTAATCAATGAAAATTATCATGGTTTTTAATAACCTAAAACCAATTTTACAAGATATTATTTCGCTATCCAACTTTTTTTTTAAACTTTCATAATTCACTTTTGGGAGGTGTCATTTTATTTAACCACATTCGTCGTTTATATATGTACTCTATCAAGATAGATTATTAACTATTAACAAATAGTAGAAGAATAGATGCTCTCCCCTGCCCTGCTTTATCTTCTTAAACAACGCACATAAACTTTTCTGCTTCGTCTGCTCGGGCCATCCTTTAATTGACTTGAGTTCATTGATTTCTACAAAAGCCACTTTTGCTTAGTTTGTGATGGCCGTGCACATTGATAAAGGAAGGTGTGGTAGTAGATTGGTCAGGCATCAGGCTATATTTATAAAGATGAAAGAACAGCAATGAATTATGATAAGCTAAAAGAGATTGAATGCTACAGTTGCATAAAATGAGTGAGAATTGAAACAGTTTGATTTGTTTTTTCTCCACAGTCCACTCTAGTAAGAATTTAATCTCAACTTGGGTGAAGATAAAAAAATAGTTGTTTCTTTCTACAACAATCATATACCGGAGTGTGAGTACTAATATCATTAAAAGTATCGAGCATAAAAATTACTAGTATCGAAAGGAAAATATCGATATAAGGAAAGTATCGATACTTTTTTCACATCCCTAAGCGTATCACTCTTTATGCTGAGAATCTTGAGAGTTTCAATCCACCTTAAAACCTTTGTCTAATAAAAATACCCCCGGCCAAGAAACAACTGTGCTTTGTTATTTACTCAAAAGCATAAAAATTACTATATTTCTTTTAACTGAGAGTAAAACACTGCTTACGGTTAATGTTTGATCCATTATAAAAACATGTATTATGTAAGAAAGTTGGTTAGCTCCTTAATGCGGAAGTAATTAGGTTTTAATAAAGAACTGACATATATTTTTCAAAAGTGTAGCCTGAGCTAATCGGTAGTAATTAATTGCGTAAGTTTTGGGTTGGTTGAATCCAGGAGCGTATAGTACGTAAAGGAAATAGTATATTATTTGTGTGATCAAGACTTGAAACTGAACAAAGGTTATAATTCAGAGAGGAAATAATATATTTTGTGTGTGATCAATACTTGATGCTAAACAAGAGATTATAACTTAGAAAGGAAATAGACAATAGGATACAATTTGTGTGATCAAGACTTGAAGCTGAACAAAGGCTATAGTTCTGCGAGGAAACAGATTATTTGTATAGTGGTTTCTTTGAGATAAAACAAAACATTGGTTGGGGTCTAGTCGTGACCTCCTCCATCAGAATCAGAGATGTGTACCCCCACTATAAAAAGCTATCGCGCGGAGAAATAAACCCTTTTGGTTTCTAGCACATGACCAGTCTTCTCCCCATTCATCTTTGTCTTTCTGAGTCCCTCTATACTTTATATCCTCATGGAGTGGAACTACAGCATACGCCTCTTTATTTCTCCCTTCCTCTTACTTTCTTTTCAAATCTTGTTCATTTATTTGACTCTTGTCTTCCTCGTATTTTACTTTCGTATATTCTTCACAGCTCCCTCATATTCTATCTTATGAGAGAGATTTTTTTCCCCCTCCTTAAGCTCAGTTCACATACAACTCCTTATACATAAAGTTGTGCAGGAAATTTTATATCATCTTGGTTTCATTGATTGCATACAAGTGTTACGTCAAGACTCCCTGTTCATACGGCATATGCGATTGTATACAATATTTTCAGCACTGCAATAGTTAATTAATCGCATTTTATGGAATAACCAAAGATAGTGAATAAATCAATGATAAAAATATTGAGTTTATTATTTATACTTATTGTAATACAAATTTAAATCGTAACGGTTTTTATTAATAACTTGATGCCTATAAATACGTTAGCATATATTAAATCAGTTCACGTTGGCAGGTAAGGTTATCTATTATTAACAATGCAAAAGTTGTAAAAAAAAATTGGCCCATATAGGCTGTATTCTACTCCGTGAAATTGTATTCAATAAGTAGTGCAAAGCAGATCTTGTACAATTTTAGGTGTTCACACGAAGCCATATCTTAGGTTACAATATCTTGTAAAGCGTGTTGTGTTTTGTCGTGTGTACGGGGCTTTAGTTTTTGCCTTTTCTGAGCTCTTACACAATCTACTTCCCCTATGGTTTATATATATTGTATGTAAAAATATATACTCACATACATACATAAATGCATACAGTTAGCTAACTCAACAACTTTGTAAATTTTGTTTTCTTTTTTCTTCGTTATATTAGAAGTTTTATTGAATTCAAACCTCAGCTCTTTTCTTTCTTCCTCATGTCTTTTTATGTTTGTCAATTCAATTGACCTTTTTTTTTGCCATGCTTTTGGTCTTCGCGTAGATGCCCTTCCCTCAAAGTTAGTGTGTCTGGTTAAGTACATTCTCGAACGGAAGGGAACTTTAGTATCCATACAAGGGTGAACTTCTCCCAGATGTGGAGTAATCGAGTTATTAGAGTCAAAAAGCAGCATCCGTGGCTCAATAGTCAGTCTAAGACTATTGTTTTTTAACTTTATTGCGATCCCTGGTAGAGAAGAAATATTTGGAACGTCATCGAAAAATTGAATTAGCGATTCTAATGGATGGCTGACGTTTAAGGACCTCTTGAACCCCAAAAAAGTTGGTTTCGCGATGCCGTCTGTATGTCTGTCTGTTCGCCTGTGTCTCAGTATCTTGGACTAAAGGATTGTGTCAAGGGTTTTCATAAGGTACCTCAGAGGTTTTTTTTAAAGTTATTCATCGAACCTTAAAGTTAATAGTATTTTACTTAAGCGCAAAAAAAGATTTAAAAAACTATTTTATTGAAACCTTTTTTAAGTATTTTTTATTAGAGTTACTATCTAGCCCGGTTTAACATTTAAAAAAAAATAACGCATCTTAATTTTCCTGGGAAAACTACTTGGAATTTAGTACGTACGTAATATACTTTGAAATCTTAGTACTATATTTTCAAGAAAAGTCTTTTACTGTGAATTTTTCTTTTTTTCTCTCTCTACCTATATAAGATCAATCATCTGGATTTTCGGTTTAATGGCCTAACCTAGTTTCTAATTTAGAAAAATAAAATTCCATTTTAAGGGAATTCAAGTTGGACAAGTTGTATTAGTTTGACATGAAAAAACAACATAAATATAATGTGTATGCACAATATTTAAAATATATTTGTAAAATATTTGGTAATATTAACTCCAAGCTATGTTACAATATAATTAAGAATGTGTTATAAGTTAGAAGAAACATCTAAAAATTAGGAACATTTTAAAATAGTAGAAATTTTAGTCATAATTACACTTAAAACTAGGTTTTGAAATCAAAGGATGATGTGACCATGCATATATTGAATATTAATATATTATTCTTGAGAATTGATAGAAATAAGTGATTAAATATGTAAAATAAAATGAAATTTATTTCTTAGGTGTAGTTCCCTGTTCCTTAATTCCTGGCTGCAAATGATGCAAAGTTATTTTGACGATATGTTTCAATGCATCAGTGGTATCATCCTCAAGTCTGAAGAGAACAAAAGAACAAACCGAATGTAATTTATGGTTAAAACAATGCGCCAACCAATGAGGTATGACATATACAATTAACGAAGGTTAATATATTATAATGTTGGAAATTATTATTATGAAACATCATATTTACCAGAAATTGAGACTATGTGCTTGAGTATCCCACTTCATGTTATTAAGGAAACTAATAGGAGAATTACAAATAACGTGTATATATGAAGTGAAATGGATAGTTCTGGATAATGCAATAGAAAGTCAAAGGATATTATAGATAAAAGAAGGTATTTTGTAGTGTGATATTGTGAGAATTTGAGAGTTATATAACTACCGTTGATTCACACGCTGTCCGAAAAGCAAGCGCAGAATGGAAACATGGCCGCGTGACTAGTTCTAAGCCAATCATAAGATTTCCGCCTCGTCGGCGTGAGCAGTTTCCCCCAAAAGTTCAACTCCTCTCTACTTTGTCCGCTCTGCCTGAGATGTTCGACAAGGGAGAACCAAACAAATCTCAGAACCAATCATATCAAATCAGTGCGCTTGCGCATTTTACAACGCGTGCGCTTTATAGCCTGAAGCTAGCCGACCGCTTCATTGGCCGTTGTGAGAGGTTTTGAAATCACACGTTTTAAATTAACGGGTTTATTGATGTGTAGGATTGTGCCACGACATAGCATGATTATTTGAAAACAGCCACGAGGTTAATGATCTAAAATATACATTTATCTACTAGAAAATAAAATATGTTGGTAGTCAGCTGTTAGCTTTGCATTGCATCATGGCTTAACATACAGCGCGTGAATTGCAGCGCCATTGAGCCAGATTCCATTTTCTATTTTCAGTGAACGTGTGAATTAAGCTTTAGGGCCAGTTTCATAGTCAAATTTAGTACGTCTCAAGTGCGGCGCTACACTAAGTACATGACTACACCTACCTAAACCAGAATGGAATGGGCCAGTTTCCTATGCGAGAACGGCCCATTCCATTCTGGTTTAGGTAGGTGTTGTCATGTACTTAGTATAGCGCCGCACTTGAGGCGTACTAATTTTGACTATGAAACTGGCCCTTAGTCTGGATAATCAAAATGGGGGGGGGG
>CABEEJ010000197.1:312509-326202 GCA_901482245.1 Timema douglasi
ATTATTATTATTATTATTAGCACCGCGTCTTACTACCCGTTCAGGTTATACGCACTTACGCTAATGTGTAATGGTAGGGTGATTGTGAGATGAAATGAAGGACCTACAGTTTAACGTGGAATCCGAACCACGGTGGAGGCCTGGCATTCCCCACATTCACAAGATGTTTTGTCAGAGGTGAAGGAAGGGTTTGGTAGTCTGATAAATCTTTGCCGCGACCGAGGATTGAACCCCGGCCGCCAGCGCAGAAGTCTGACACCTTACCTGTAGGCCGCCAGGTCACCTCGTAAGTTATCAATAGGTATGTTCATTAAAGGCTAAAACATTGACATTGATATTATTTTTCATGATCAGAATTTGAGTATAAGATCTGTGTTACATAACACTTAGATGTACCCTCCTCCCCCTCCATGTTACAACATGTAGACATTATAGCTCCCTTTCACTCCCCCCACAAAGCGTTACGTGGTTTATGGATGATCCTTTATCTAGACCCCTCAAATGGAGAAGTATTGTGATCGTAAAAAAACCTCCAAATTTTGTTAAATGTCGACGTTTTACGAAATCAAAACATTTGTTTTTGCGATGCCGTCCGTCCGTCCGTCTGTCTGTCTGTCTGTCTGTATCTCCGTTTAGAACCGAAACCATCTTACTGATCGGTCTAGAACTTTGTTTTCATAAGGTCTCCCCGAGCTCTTAATGTAATTAGATATCCAGCCCTAAACTTAAGGGTAGTTAGGCCTACTTAAGAGCAAATCTATTTTCTAAAAATTGGCTCTAACGATTTGGATTAAAGGTGTTCTTTAGACATTGTTAAAAATTACAAACAGAAAGGTGGTTTTTATTTTTCCATAACAATGAATATAAGCAGAAATTTCCAATTCTGATCTTATTATATCAGTAATTAGTTGAGATGCGAAATAAATTATCACTATAAAGTTGTACTACTGTTGAAATTTAAAAATTTTAATCTGGAATATATTTGTTATACCAATAGTTTCTGGGCTATAAGCAAACATTTAGATTTTTTTTGTGGAATATTTAGAAATGTGTAATGATCGTCATGCTCTTTGGTGGACACCGATGCACCTCTTTTCTCGATATCGCATTATTTATGCAACAGTGTATATTATTTCACCCGCCTGGGTGGCGTAGTTGGCTAACGTGCTTGTCGTGTTGAGCTCGACTGCTGAGGACGGGGAGATTGAGGTTCGAATCTCGGTCGGGTGAAATTCCTAATCCATTAGAGTAATTAGTAATTAAAGCGTATAACCCGAACGGGTAGTAAGACGCGGTGCTAAATATTATTATTATTTTATCTCGTTTCAAAAATGTTACTAACTTTTAGTATATATCTATATTTTAAGACTAAAGAGAGAGGGATAGAGTTTGTGCGGTGCACCATACCATTTATATTTATTAATTAACAAAACGTTTAAAATGAAAGAAAGAATCTTGCTTTGGTTTTTTTTATTCCCGATGCACGCGCTTCTTGCAAATGCAACCGATCAAACCTCCCCGACGACACGTAAAGAGTTCCTTCCATAATCCGACGCCTTCTTGAGGTTTCTTTCCTCTCGACGACAGTACTGGTCTGGAATGTCTTCCGGGTTGCTTCTTGAAGAGTAGACAGACGAATATGACTTAGACCCGAGGCACAAATTCCGTCTTCTCTTGTGCTTTTTTCTGGGCGGGGGTGTGGGGGGCAGGGTCCGTGGCGCGTCGGTAGAGAGGCATTGGGCGCAACCTCCTCTTACCCTCCTGGTTTATTTTCCCACCATCCCCTTGCAACCTTTGACTTTTAGACCAGGAGGGAAGATCGGATCTGGACGAGAACTTATATTGCTGAGCCTTTTCGTCGAGAGTGGAGGTATCATGTTGTTAGCCTCATGTCGTTGGAAAGAACCCATGAGGGGCGATGCTTTAATTCATACGTTGCGTGACTAGCTATGGAGAGTCCGAATCCCTGTTGAATTTTAAAGTTGCTTTTATTGGTCAAGTCTCGGAAGTCACCCGTTCTCCCGGTAAACGAATAACAAACAGTTCCGTTCGAGTGGGGGATTAGCTGACGTCCTAATATCGATCACGCGACCCTTTGTTTCTAAGTCTTAGTTCAGGGCCAAAGCATGGGAGGGTATAAGTCATTTGGAATTCACGTCTGTTCTGCGTCTTAATACCCGTCAGGACTACTCACATTTTTTTTATTTATGTGGTATGGGTGAGTATGCTAGAATTTAGAGGGAAAATATTAATAATTTTTCGAACCATTTATTAGGGGGGTGACTCTGTTCCCCGTCCAAGAAACGAACTCCGATCTCCCCATCACAAGCTAACCAAACAAGACGTGACTGCTACTTTGTCCGTGGTCCCACATCAGTGTTTTTTTTTATCGACAGTAGCGGTTATTTATCTTGCCTTCCGACCCACTGACCTACCACCTGCTCTGCGAGGAGCCACGCCCAATGAAATACCCGTAAGGTTACTAATTAGTCCCAGGGGCGTCGCCCAACAAAACACTCCTTGTTCCACTGCGGGGCTCTCAGGGGACTTGTGTGGCACCCGCTCCTCCATTTTGTTTTTACTATTGGCGTGTTGATAAGCTCAAATTTTAAATTATCCATCTTCATATACACACTTTTTTTTATATATATAAAATTATTCTACCTCGGCTGTCTTGGGGTAATGTGCTCACCTCAGGACTCGATATTCATGGGTTCAAACCCAACTGAGGTCGACGGATTTTTCTTTAGTGATAAAAATCCGTAACACAACATCCTTCGAAGAGGAATTAAAGCCATCTGTCCCATGTTGATTGTGGAATGTAGAAGAACCTTGCTAGGCTCTTTCGTTCTCGCTCATAGAAATTATAGTGTGCTGATATAGTCAATTGGTTCAGAAAGTGTACGTTAAATACCTCAAATAAATTAAATGCAATTTATAAATCTTGACTCCATATCTAATTTTGTTTAAAGTAAATTTAAATGCCAATGAAAGATAACTTATTTATCTTTTAAAAATGTCGCCTCGTATACATTTTAGAAAGTGCACATTACAATTTATTTAATATTTCATGTTTCATTCCTTGATATCCTTGATTATATAATATTAATTTGATTAAATTTAGATATAATAGCGTATGACTTTAACTATGCCAATTTAAGTGATTTAATAAAATAAGGTAACACACTCTCCCTTTTCACACAAATACTGGTAAATTTTATCTAAATTCTATATCTCTCATTCTTAAAACAATAGCCTAATTTGTAGCTCACTTATACGTATAACCGAATAGCTAGTGAAACGCGGAGGGATAAAAAAAATATGGGGGGGTGGCTGTGTCATGGACATGGCCGTGTGTTGTACGTGAATACGTTTATGTAACGGGTAATTTTTTTTTTTAAATAAAATATTTTTATTTATGCATTTAGGAAAAAAGCAAGGAAACAAATAATTATTGTGTTACAATATAACTTTATTAATTATAGGTCTGTGATACGAAAAGTACGACACAAGTGGCATACAAGATACATCGAGATTTCTGGTATTCTAACACCTTATTATATTCACTGTCACTACTTTAAACTAATGTTTTGTATACAATCGATAGATTTTGACGACAGCTGACGATATAAAACCTAAACGAACATCGTATCTTCTCCGAGTCAAAAGTTATTCTAATTGCAAATCTCGATACGCAGCAAAATAACCTCAAAATGGCGGCGCTTCCCCCTCCACCGCGCGCGATTTGTCACTGTTCTCACGTATTATAATGCATTCTTTGATCCTTTAGCTATCCAGTGGTATAATTTAATTTTGAATGTAGAGGATAGATTCGAAACTACAACGCCAAACTGTATCCCCCGATTTTGTTATCATTAGGTTTTTTGGATTGCCCCCTTATGGTAGTAAATTTAAAGACGTATTCACGTCAATATAATAAAAAAACATCTCATCCCTTTTGATGTCTCGCATAGATTGATTTCTGCTGGTGGTTCTTTTACCAGGTGTCAAGAATACATTTACATTGTTTGAGATTTGACATCTTTTTATACAACACTATTATTATATTAGCAACAAGCCACTACTATTTTACCACCGATTCCCTTCTCCTATAACACAACCTTTCACAACTATCGATGCTATTAAAATTTTGTGTACGAGTACAATCATTTTATAGTTACAAAATAATGTTTTGAGTAAGTAGGTGTATTGCAAGAATAGTTGGGGGGAAAGGTAATAAGTAAACCCACTACATAAGTATAAACTCTCTGACAGTCGATATTTTATTAAAGCTGCTCTTTCCTCTTGGTAATTACTCATGTAGGATCTTATAGGTGATGATAAATATGTTTGACTACGTTTATTGGACCCCAATTTACTCACCTCATTCAAAAAAAAAAGTCCTTTATTTTCCAATACCATATTGAATGTAGGGCGATAAAGGCATTTGCAATGTTGACAAAGCTAATTTTACAAGGTGCGCCTTGAAGGTGAATTTAAAAATATCAATTAACTAGTATTTAGTTGATGACAGATATAATTAAAACTGTAGTAAAAGTAAAACTCTTTTAAGTTGGTAGCATATGAGCCTTTAAGGTCCAACAGATCCCATGGAGATCCCCCCCCCCCATTTCTATACCCTTGCCGACAGGTCCTATCGCGATGGCTTAGTTAGCAACGTTCATTAATAAACTCCCAGGGTTGTAGGGTGTAGGGGGAAGAAAGATAATTCGGGACCCGTATTTTGTATGTAGGCGCGAAATAGAGAGGTGTTGGTGTTGAATATTTGAATGTTGTAACAATAGATCGTTTGAACCATTAAGTTCAAAACTTTCACCCTCACTTCCAACATTATGTATACGGGCGTCGCCTGTTTATTGCTTAAACACCTCACGCTTCGATATTTCTCGTGATATGCTCATGATATGCTTTTCTGTGATGCTTTAAAAAAAACCTCATAATATGTTGATAATATAACAAGTTATTTTCTTACCTTGTGTGTTTCCACTTTGTCGTAAAAAATATTTTGAACTAAAATAAATATTCTGCAGTATTTGAGCGTTAGCTATGCTTTTCAGAGATGAGATAGTTGGCCTCCTTAAGGTGGGATGGAAGGGAAAGCATTTTTTTTAAATTTAGTAGAAAAAAAAAATCTTTGGCCAAAAACAATATCGCTTTATTAGATACGTTAAGTGTTTTTTTTTGTTTTTTTTGTAAAAGTAATTTTAACAGTTTTCTAATATGTCATAAGCATAATGGCATTTAAACATAAGTTTTTAAATGAAATAAGAAACTCCCGTTTGGATAGACAATTGAACGAAACGTATCTTCTGAAATATTTTATCTATTTGGCAATTATTTTTGCACAAATATTTTGAATACCCTTCCAACAAATCAAGTTATGCGTAGGCTTTAAACACTACTTTATGAAAGGCGCGCAACTATAACGTTATTTTGGAGTGATTTTACCTAACACTTTAATAATGTAGAACAAATTCTTATCGAGTGTTTTAAACTTGTTTTATAAATATACGTTCTTAGAATCAAGTATTTCGGAATAATTTTCAATTTAAGACGAAAACAATTGTTTTTCCCAAATTCAACGTTATTGACTTACATTACACTTTATTATAACTACCCTAAAAATTCCCAACTTATTGCACAACTATTGTTATTTTTTTATTTAATGTGAATTAGTGTGAATCCTTCCCTATAGACGGAGATAAAGGTCTACATAAAGAGGCACAGTCTATTCGCCATAGGAGTGGTGTTAACTGACAGGTAGCAGAAGATTTTTATTGCCAACATTGATTAAAAGTAGCTAATATGGAAATAGGTATTTAATTTCTTAGTAATACTATATTATCAATCAAAAGTGTTAATAAACGCTTAAATAATACTTACATAAGGATTATTATATAAATAGGCCTTTCCCTAACTTATTGAAAGAACAAGAAATATTACCAAACCCTTCCTTCACCTCTGACAAGACATCTTGTGAATGTGGGGAATGCCAGGCCTCCACCGTGGTTCGGATTCCACGTTAAACTGTAGGTCCTCCATTTCATCTCACATTCACCCTACCATTGCACATTAGCGTAAGTGCGTATAACCCGAACGGGTAGTAAGACGTGGTGCTAATAATAATAATAATAATACTAATAATAACAAAAAATATTGATAAAACTATTGTTTTTTGTTTTGCTTCCGTGGAATCAAGAGATTTAAGGTGCATAAAATAATAACTTGGAAACTATTATATTTACACTGGTATTTTGTTATAATTGGTCACGTAAATAAATAAATGTTTCTTTATAACGTAGAGAAAGAACCATATATAATATTATATTAGTTTTAAAATAAACTTTTTTTATTTTGTAAACATAACCAACTGATCACGGTTTGTAAGACGTTATCAACCACCTTTATTTATTTTGGTTCACGACCTCAATTTATGAAGAGAACGCAACCTTTTAGAGGCTTGTTTTTAAAGCATTTTTTAATTGAACTAATTAAAGGTACCGCTTATACAAAAAAAAACATCCAAACTGTTATTTTTCTTAGGTTCGCTTCAAAAACACATGGTTTGTTGTGAAAGTATTATATTGTTAAACGTGACAACAACTATTGTTAAACGTGACAACAATTCAACCCACGGTCTTGCAGATCATGTGTTTTGTCCAATGGATGCATGAGAGTAGATCTGGTAACTTTTTCTAGCTATCATTTTCCACCACTCCTGTGATGATTGTAGTATCTAACACTATCACCTGTTAACTCAAATATCTTAACTAACTTTTAGGGGCGTATCAAACATAAGTAATATATATGTGTGTGACATGGATATTGGATATTGACTTATTAAACCTTCCTTCACCTCTGACAAGACATCTTGTGAATGTGGGGAATGCCAGGCCTCCACCGTGGTTCGGATTCCACGTTAAACTGTAGTAGGTCCTCCATTTCATCTCACAATCAACCTACCATTACACATTAGCGTAAGTGCGTACAACCCGAACGGGTAGTAAGACGCGGTAATAATAATAATGATTTATTAAATGAGAGTAAAGTGACACTTTAGGTAAAAATATATATAAAAGTAACGTTTAAAAAATGTAAATGGACTTAATAAATAGAAAATAATGTGACACTGAAAAGCACTCCTGGATATCAAAGCAAATAATAATACTGTCGTGTATAATACGTTTTATTTAAATAAAATCTACCGAAAATTATAGGCCTTATTATCGACACGTTGTCTATGTTTTATCCATTATATTGTGTGTGATTTTTCTTTACTCTTGTCAAAGAGGCTTTATGAACGTAACCCTAAATAAGTTTTTTGTTTTCTTATATGTTACAGAAGAGGAATGGGGGACAGACGGAAAGAATCGAGGGCCGCCCGGATGCGAACAGTCAGGTAAGTTTGGGTCAGAATATCTCTATTCAAGGCATCGTCCCGTATTACTTTTAAGGTGGCGTGAAATGGAACGAGAGCTAAGGTGTTTTAAGACACTTTTTTTTTTTACAAAATCTATAAAATATTGATTGAATTTTAATTTTCTACATATTGTAATATCAACAGTTTTTTGAAAAATTTGTCATAGATATAGCATAGTTTGAACAAAAAAATTTTCTCGTTCTATTTTAAAAGTTTCTGTTAAAATTCCAGGATGTTCATGACTTAATATCCATACTGTTGAGATTACTCTTTGGAGACAAACTAAAAATAGATACTAGAGCAATACTTTATTTATTTTGGCCAAAATGGTACGTCATAAAAAAATAGACAAATTAAATTGTGTCTTCTTTCATCCCACTTTAACACTTTTTTTAAATACAATGGTCTTTGTAGTTTTCTGAAAATAATTCTCTATTCTGTTTAAGCCTATACTCCTTTTAACCCTTCACCTACAATCACCTTTTGCCATTTAAATAAGAAACAAGGGGTCAAAAAACTAAGTGCTTTGATTATCTCAAGGTAAAGAAGGAAAACTCGCTCAAATATCTTTAAATGTTCTGTTGTGAGACTCTAAAATAGTTACTTTTTTGTCATAGCTCTTCAAACATACTAAGAAATTGTTTGAAAATGAGCTAATGTCACATTTAAACTCACATTTGTTTCTATTAATAAAACTCTAAATATATGGTTGTTAAGGAAATCTTTTGACTTCAATTCTTGAAATAATGCATCGTATAATTTAATATTGCGTTAGAGCTGAATGTTTGTGACGAAATATATCGTTTACTGAGGCGGCCATCTTGAGATGACACCTATTTTATAGTTGAGACGTATTACACACGCCCAGAAATATTAAGACGTTCGTTTGCAAGTTAGTTTTTTCGCATTAAACTCTAAAACTGATTAACGTATTTAGACACGGTTCTTACTAATGTGTTAAGAGGCGTAACTAGGGTTGGTGGTGGTTATTGGCACCCGGGGCTAATTAAAAAAGGACGCCTCTCAAAACTGCTCTTTAAAATTTGGCTGAAATTGTATAATGGTACTCAACTAGCTACTCGCTATAATATCGGTTAAAAAAGTAATAAAAATAAAATACTTTTATTGTTTAAAAATAAAATTTATATTTAAACTAATATTACTGATGAATTTGGCTCCTAGGCCGTACGACCTAGCTGACTCACCCAAGTGACGCCATTATATATAGGCTATATTATTTTCCTGTTCAAATTCATAAGATCGAGGTTAGAATCTCGGTTAGGTGAACTGGGGGCGGTTTTTCCTAAATGGTTTTCCACTCTCCCTCCACGCAAATGCGGGTTCACTTCCTTTGATTCAACCTTCCCAATTCCTAATCCATTAGCGTAATTAGTACTTAAAAATCGTATAACCCGAACGGGTAGTAAGACGCGGTACTAAAATTATAATAAGATGGGTATTTAAGGTAGCCCCTGTATAGATTGTAATATGTTATACGCTACACGTACTTACACTGCATATTGCCTCCATTGGATATAAGGGGTCCCCGTGAAAGCGACATTGTATTGTATTAGTTAGTAAAAAAAAGTCTTACATACTTGTCTGTGAGTTTGTTTACCCTTTGTAAAAATGCATTTCCCTCCGCATCGGTGGGCATATAGTCTCAGTTGTCAGGTTCACAAAATATTGTATTTTCACATTATTGGGCATACAAGGTTGGGGTTTCTTTCCTCATGTGATTTTTATTTTATTTTTCCAATCTTCTCTTTTTACCAATGCGAATGCGTTTTCTTTTAAGTTCTCCCCTACTACTGCCCCCTAATACCTACTCCTTGGATGAGGTCATCAATAAAATTTGTTTTTAAAGTGAATACTTAAAAATTATCGCATGAATAATATTTACAGTCGAAGTTAAACAGTGAAAAATCACATTATCGTTTTTCAAAACGAAGGTTCCCAAAGTTTCTCGGTTCACGACTCCCTTAGTGTATCAGTAATTATTCCATGACGCCCCTAAGGTAAAATAAATGTCAATAAATACCGTTAGGTCCAAGCAACTTTATTTTTTTTACTAACAGTTTAGTAGCTGTTTGAAAAGTAGTACACATAAATTAGAAGAAAGAAATATTTTTATTTCTTTATTAAAAAAATACACAATTACTTATTAATGATATGAGTGCACCTTTTGGGCACCTTAAATTATTGATTTAATATATACTGCGGTGCCCCTGTGAGCACCGTGTCTTACTACCCGTTCAGGTTACACTCCTATATACCAATTACGCTAGTGATTCTATGGATTAGGAAGGCTATATTTATAGGAAGTGTAATAGTATTTACACAGGGGGAAAAAAACACCCTCATTACATCCGACCGAGATTTGAACCTCGAACTCGTCATCGGCAGTCTAGTCTACTGTTAGTGTAGTGCCTTAGACAATGCGGCCACCAAAGAGTGTCGTTTTGATGTAATTTATTGAATAATTTTACTAATGTACAGAAATGGTTACACTAAGTGTTATGGTATTTGAATGATTCTAACTAAAGACCCAAAGACGCATGAAGATAGTAATACCAGTAACCAATGCGTTAACTAACGTGTCCAGTTTCGAGACTCGCGTAACAGACTATTCTTTGCCGCACACGACACCCCATGCCCGTCCGTGGCGTATGAACCACGTCCATGCAGTTCGTTGGAATCTTAGGAGATAGAAAGAGAGAGAGAGTGTGTGTGTGTGTGTGTGTGTTTTTCTCTCCGAAAACTACATCCTACATCAATCGCAAACTTGAAAGGTGTCGGCTTCCCCTTAATTGCTATGTCCTCTCAATTAATTAGCGAGGAGACAGACCCTTCGAGTAGGGATAAAATCGGCGACTCTCCACTCCAAAGGAGGTTTGGTCAGTGTGGCATGTGCACTCAGGAAAGTATTACTTGCCTTACTGACGTTCTAGTTGAGCATGTCTCTATCAGTTACGTTACACAACTTAACTTGGTCTGCGAGAGGATCAATGCAACCAAGCAGAAAGCGTTACCGTATTTTTATTAATAATAAAGCAATACAATATTATACATTTTTGTCAAAGGTGGGCTGTCTAAAAGACGCGAGAAAATGTCAGTCATTTTGCAGTTTTTATATCAAAATATGATTTTGGTCCAAGTAAATAGGGTTTCCTGGAATTTAATGATGACTTTTTCTCTTCATTTGAAAAGTTTATCTAATGCCGCTATGGTTATCTGGGTATTCAACCACTTTTGATATCATCCTGTGAATAAAATGAAACTTTGTTTCCACTGGAGCAATATTTTATTTACTTCGGTCGAAAAAATTGTTTTGCTATTTAAAAAAAATCTGGCCTTTTCTCGCGACCCCTACTTCCCAACCTTAAATAAATATATTTGTATCTTATAAAATATCCTTTCTATGAAAATTGTATTGTACACTCCACTCAAATTTAATATTTAAATATCTATAATGAAATAAATACATTAATTAAAGAGTTTGCTTTTAGCTTAGTCGGATATTGAGTAATATTCAATGAAGATAATAATATTTCAATTTATAAGCATTGAAATATCGATATTATTATCTTTTCCTTAAAGAATGATTGAATTAAATAGAATAGTATGTTTATTGTTGAGACCATAATTATTCGTAGCTTGTGCCTTTTCGACTTTTATAAAAAACATTAGAAATTTCTTATTTTAAAGGGTTTGTCGCTTAGACATTTCTGGTCAACTGGCAATGGCGGTTATCTAACCGTCTTCTGAGGGTGGAGAAGACTGTGGATGCGGTTATTTCGTTCCAATGAGAGGATGATATGGTTTACCTTAGAAGTCTTAAAACTAACTTAAGTCCGATTAAACAACCATGGTAATCATATTCCCCCTTCGAAGAAAAAGAACCTATGGTACAGCAGGGAGCCTAACTCGGGACCTCTATATTAGTAGCTTGGATGGGTAACAGCTAGACCAAGAGGCCATTTTAGAATAGGGTTGTCTTGACATAGATGCAGTCACAATTTAGTAAGTATGTGGTAGAGTGCTCAAAGTCGTCACGCGCAATAGACTAGACTTCCAAAGGCAAGGGGATCGTGGTTCGAATCCCGGTTTAGTGTACTGAGGATAGTTTTTCATAAATTGTTTTTTTCTATCTCTTTTAACTTACTATTTTTATTTTTATTTCTCTTTATCTTCTTTTAACTTTCTTTATAGGTGACCTGTTGGTCTAGGGGTAAGGTGTCAAACTTCTGTGCTGGGGGTTCGGGGTTCAATCCTAGGTCCCAGCACAGATTTATCTGATTGACAAACCCTTACTTCACCTCTGACAAGACGTGTATTAATCACTACTTGTGAATGTGGGGGATGCCAGGCCTCCACCGTGGTTCGGATTCCACGTTAAACCGTAAGTCCTCCATTTCATCTCACAATCACCCTATCATTACACATTAGCGTAAGGGCGTATAACCTGAAAGGGTAGTAAGACGCGGTGCTAATAATAATAATAATTTTCTTTATACTTCTTTTTCTTTTCCTCTCTTTTTATTCCTTTATCTTTCTTCCTCTTTAATTCTTGCTCTCATTTTCTCCACAAAAATGCGACTAAGACTCCTCCAAATTCAACCTTCTTCGCCATTAAAACATTACCGTAACTAGTACATATGCGTACAACCCGAACGGATAGTGAAACACGGTGCAAAAAAAAGGGGGGGTCCTTAGTTGCCATAAATAACAAATAAAATGAGCCTCCACTTACAGGAATAGATGAGTGGTCTCATTGTATTTGCTTACCATTTAAGGAATAAGTTGTTTTTTTAAATGGTTATGTGCATTGGGTGTTATTGTCCACGTTTGTTTTTTCCGTCCTCTCCCCGCGGTAACATGGGTGCATTTATTCTAAAATACCCTCCACCCCAATTGTATGAAGTATTTGATAACCCTTGTGTTATACTGATTAAAAATAAATGGTACATTTCAAATGCCTGAATACAATATATATATGTATTTTTTATTTTAAAATTTCCATATATATATATATATATGGAAATTTTAAAATAAAAGATATTTATTTTTAAAGTACTACAAATTTACAATGATAAGTTATTTCGAACCTCAAATGGTTTCGGAGATATGATCGAAGTTGGAAATGTTTGCAAATTTGAAGTCTTCTCCCTCACAGTAATTTTTTTATGATAAAACGAGAATTGCCATTTTGTTTGTAGTGTTAAACAGTCCTAGGATATAAAATTTAATCAAAATCGTTTAGAGTGGATTATGCTGAGAAAATAGTTATTTTCTCTTTTTGCCTTTCAGTAAAATACCCTTAATTTGAAGGTTAGATATCTAATTTTTTTTAATCCTTGGGGGAACCTTATGAAAATCCTGGATACCAAGTCTGAATGTGATTGGTAAAATAGCTTTGGCTCTACGTCGAGATATAGACAGACAGACAGACGGTATGGCGAAAACCACTATCTCTATTTTTATTTTTTTACGATCACAATACTTCTCTCTGCGAGGAGTTAAGAGAAAGTAAAACAAACTTTTTTTTTTCCAAAATGCTCAAGGCGATATTACACAACTAGTATAGCATATAGTTTAAAATTAAAATAGCAATTTTAAAACTAATTAGCTACTCCCCTTTAGGTGTAGTTAAACAAATTAAAACATATTTTGGCTTTACATAAAAATTATAAAAAAATATGTACCGTATATCAAATTATAGCTTACAGGTAGACATAGTGACTCGAATCTGTGGGCACGTGATTTTTTAGTGATGACAGGTTTGAATCCCGGATAGGTATACTAAGCTTTTATTTTCGTTATTGAATCTTATTTCCTTTTAAAGCTAACCCATTATTCCTGTCTCATTAGCCAAACTAGAATGCTTACAGTCCGTATAATTAGTAATATATGCCGGTGATGTTGGAGAAAAGCCAAGGGGGGGTGCGTAGAATGTGAAGTCCCAGTGCGGTCCTTGCGCAGAGGTATTTTATCCGCGACCCTCAAGCCTTCAAAGGTTGAAAGTTATCTGCCCCTAAACCTGTAGAAGGCGTTCGTCTAACCGTTAAACCGTGGGGACGCCCCCTGAACGTGGATGGGTGTGTGTGCTGTGGGAGGGTGGTGGTGGTGGTGGTGGTAGGCCCTGTGACGCGGGTGTTGGCGTGATCGACCCTGTGTTATCTGGCAGGGCGGGTGTAACGTGAGCGGTAAGGTGAGACGCCCTTGGTGAAGCCCCCCCGCCCCCCGCCCCAC
>CABEEJ010000197.1:346090-372389 GCA_901482245.1 Timema douglasi
AAATATACATATATCTTTGTTTAGCAAATATTTCAATTTGGATTTCTGTAATAGATAGATTATGCATAAGCCATAAACAAGTACACACTTCTTATTTAGCAGTGCAATTTTGGTGAAAAAATTATTATCAAAGAAATTTGAGTTTTCAAATAAAATTAATAAAAGTGTATTTTTTTCCCCAACTAGATAAAAGGAAATATTAAGGGATTCTTTGATATCAGACCGTATTTTAAAATTGAATAAAATTAAATAATTAAGCTAGGATTTTATTTTTAAATCGAAAATTCAAAACATTCAAAAAATTTCGAGTTTTTAAAAAATCTTCAAGTTCAAGCAGCTACTAAAACTCAACCAGAACTCTAATTTTCGAGTAATCAAACACCCCTAACACATATTCTTGTTTAAAATAATACCATACATTCTGATCTTGTCCAAAACATTTTTATGTGCCTGACACAGCCAATTGATAAATTATAATATTTTTAGAAACGTACCATTTGCTTTAAGTCAGGTGTTCTGAACCTTTTTTACGATTACAGGCCCCCAATCGATTGCCAAACATGTCCCCATTCCCCTTTCTATAGACTGTCAAAATCATCATCACCACCAGTCTTGTTAGGTACAAGCATGACTCGAAAATGTGTCAATAGCTTGGTTTTTACTTTACAAATGGTTATCTAGAAACGAGACAGATGAAATAAAATCTTAAGGATTTTATCATATTTATTTAAAGAAAAATGGCAAGTCATAACTAGTCCTACACAATTCGTATTGACAATGGAGACAGTTTATTCTAACTCAACAACTCCTTTTTTTTTTTTATTCAGACATTGAGCTACCTACCCCAATTATCTGGTTTCAATAACCCCAAGAAGTATGTTTACCCCTGGTTAGGGACCCTAGGTTTAAAGGTTTATCTGTTTATTAAGGTTATTAAATACATGTTTGAAGTAACTGAAATCTTGTTAGTAGAAATATTGAAACCAAGAAGTCAGTTTCTTAAAGAGACTTCCCTTAATGTGAAAATAGTGTGGGAAGGGGTGACGTGTGGCCCCCCTTCCCCTATTCCCACCACCAGACACACCTATGATTTCACCTAAAAGTAGTTATCTATGCCATTATAATTTAAACATTTAACCAAACCTAATGTGTGGCATTATTACCCTCTTCCCTCCTGGCAATATATTTTTTAGTATTTTAGTTGCCGTAGCTGATTATTAAAGTACAATAAAATGAATGTTTATTTACTTATTTTGTTGACTTTTAAAAAATGTGTGGCTATCATTGTTTCACTGAACCGACTGTCCCTTTATCCGGCATTTGAATGAACCACGATCGTTTGTGCGTCTTCCCTCGAGATGGCAGTATCGTCGTATCGTTCACTAACGCCGCGGCGGATTTTGTACAAACTATTTGAATCGTCGTTTCAAAAGTCACTGCCACGCCCCTCTTACGAGTAGATTAAAATTAACACTTCACTCTTAGAGTTGTGAAGGTGTTTAGAATCCAATAATTTATTATTTAGGTATAGCATTGGTATTGTGATATATATTTTTTCCTCTCTTTATTTCTTTGAAATTACAGTATATCTTTCTTGAAATGGCTCTTCGCGTCGGCTCTGTTGTAAGGTAGTGTACTCTATAGCCAGTCTGTGGAACTACTATCATATTGATTATTTCGACCGCCGATGCAAAACGTTTTTACTCCATTCGTAGTGAGTATCTTAGGCCCGCCGTGTTGGAATAAATAACACCATGGTGCGGTTTTAAATATAAAACTAGAAGGCCGGGGTGTGAGTGTATGGACATTATTGAGACTGGGCGCTTTAGTGAGAGGAGAATCGGATCGAATGTGTTTCGAATTGTCAAGATGTGAGATGATTCTTTGCGAGACAGGCCCGTTCTGTGAATTATTGACTTGAAAGATTTTTTTTTTTTATGACATCTGTGAGTTAACAGTGCCGGGCGTGACTGAACAAGGTGAGTTAACGCACGTTTTTTTTATTGTTGTAATTTTCGGAATATGAATTAGGTGTGAGCTCTCTATCGTTTTAAATATAAAATTGTAGATTATTATCCACAGGTAAAGGTTCTTTAAATAAATATCGTATTTTAAAAATAGCCATAAAATTTATATTTCTCACGTTTTATTGACTAAAATAGATCGTATTTAATAATGTGGCATAAACAAATTATCATTACCTACTTACAATCGTATACTTTAAAGCTTTATAATATGTTTTAATAGGTATGCATTTCTAAATAAAAAATAGTCTACGTATTCGCCATGAAAGTATGATTTTTATTTTATTTTAGGAAACTATTACAATTAACTGCTTGGTTTATTGAGGTAATTAATCATAGTACTAAAATAATTTTTCCCAAACTTGGACTTTCAAAATAAATACAAGAAATCCGTTAATCTAATATATTTTAACACGCTTATATATTAAATTTTGCTCTCTACTGAAAGACTTGAGGTTAAAATACTTTCTACTTATATTACATGCAATGTGTTTAAATTTTCTTAGTACATATATATTTAACATATATTAAACCAGTTTTTACATATTTTTAGCGTAATTTGAATTATTATCAGCACTTGGGGCCACACATATACCACCAACACTCACATATATGCATCGTTTGTATTTTGTTTGCTTTAAATATAAATTAAAATACTAAATCTTTGACCCAATCTGGATTTTAATCAAGACTTATTGTCAAAAGCAAATCGCCCTGAACACACTAAAGAACATCTAATCCTTGGATTATTATTTTTTTATTATTTTTTTTTGCTTATAGTAAATGAACGTTCTAAATTATTAATCACGATAAAGTTTTAAAATTAACTTAATAAAGGTTGACGTTAATTAATGCCAGGGTAAGTAATATCGTAGACATTTGACATTATGACGAGAAAGTAATGGTTCGAATATTGCTGGGTGTATTGAGGTGTTTTTTCCCCTCAATATTTTCACACACTAACCCAAAGTAAATACGGCTATATTTATTTAAAATTGACTTTCCGTATATATATTCCGTCAGTGAAAATATGCGTGTACCTCAAACGAGTAGTCAGTTCGAGTGTACCGTATATAAAATAATACTATAATTATTAGTTCCATACCGAATTAACTGATAACTTGATTGTTGCAATCTTTCTTGCCATAATTAATATGACATTCCCCCCTCCCCCTGTCTGCTCCGTTTATCTTTAAAGGTAAGCAATACCTTTTTTGGTGGTTAAATGGTCTAAGGTGTCACTCTAGCGATAAACTGGATTGCCGATGACAAGGATATCCGAGTTCGAATCTCGATGTACTAAGGGTGGGTTTTCATAAACTGTTTTCCATTCTACCTCCACGAAAATGGGGGTACACTTCCTCTAAATTTTACCCTCCTCTTTCCTAGCTCATTATCGTAATTAGTATATATGCGTACAACCTGGGACTAAATAACCAAGCTATTATTTTTCTTAGTTACGGCTATAGCCGCATCTATTCTTCTATGCTTCTATTCTTTTAATTGAAAAATCACACCTGGACACGGGAATCGAACCCGAGACCCTTGACTTGACACCAATGCTCTAACCACTGAGCCATCCAGGACTCGTTCCGTGCCCAAGGTCATTCTTCACTAACATTCTTTTAGGCAGAATCTGTGATGGACGTGATATTTAGATGAGGGGATAGCCGTAATTGTCAAATATATAATATAATATTTAGCACCGCGTCTTACTACCCGTTCGGGTTATACGCTTTAAGTACTAATTACTCTGATGGATTAGGACTTGGGAAGGTTGAATTAGAGGAAGTGAACCCGCATTTGCGTGGAGATAGAGTGGGAAAACCATTCAGGAAAAACCACCCTCAGTTCACCCGACCGAGATTCGAACCTTGATCTCCCCGTCCTCAGCAGTCGAGCTCAACACGATAAGCGCGTTAGCCAACTACGCCACAGAGGCGGGTGAATTGTCAAACATAATAACTTGTCTATTTAATCCATCATGATATGCGCATTCGTTCAGTTGTCATTGTAGCTACTATTGGCAGCATAAAGCCCTACCGGGTCGAAGGTGGCTGCGTTGTCTGAGAGCTCGTGATCTTAAATTGATCCCTCATATGTAGCGGACGATTTCCGCACGTCCGCACTACGCCTTAAATATATGAGGGGGAAATGACCCTGGGCCACAGAACGATTCCCGGATATCTCAGTGGTTAATGCATTGGCGTATTAAGCCAAGGGTCCCGGGTTTGATTCCCATGTACAGGTGTCTTTTTTTTTTTTTCANCAAGCTACAGCCAGAGTAGAACCAAGCTATCTGAGCTCGCCACCTTTCAGGGTGGACGGAAGTTACTCAATGACTAAAGCTACTGTTCGATTAAATAAAAACTTTTTTTTTTAGTTTAAATTTTACAATCTCTGTTTACGAATTTAACATGTCTACAGGTGATCTGGTGGTTTAGGGGTAAGGTGTCGGACTCCTGTGCTGGGGTCCGGGGCTCAATCCTCGATCCTGGTACACATTTATCTGATCGCCAAACCCTTCCTTCACCTCTGACAAGACGTGTATTAATCACAACTTGTGAATGTGGGGAATGCCAGGCCTCAACCGTGGTTCGGATCCCACGTTAGACTGTAGGTCCTTCATTTCATCTCACAATCACCCTACCATTACACATTAGCGTAAGTGCGTATAGCCCGAACGGGTAGCGGTGCTAATAATAATAATATGTCTACAAAATATTTAAATATATTGACTGAAATTTATTAAAGTAATTAACAATAAACAGCCTTGCATTTGCTATTTTTTAAACGTGAATGGGCGGGTGAAATATCAACCAAAATGATTTATAAACGGGACACGGATTTTGATAACCTTAAAATAATAAAAAAAAAAGACCTAAAATTTTCAAAAATTGCCAAAAAATACGAATAAATAATCTTTAATGAATGTACGCGACTAAATAAAACACGTTCTTTACCAAATGTAAAATAAAATTTATCCATTCAATGAATTGTTTAACAATTAAACTCTAGCATCCTGCTAAATATAATATTGATTTAAAAAATATCTGCTTTAGGGGTATTCGCCCCCCCCCCCCTTTCCAGCTTTGTTGCACCACTAGGAATGTGTATTTTACAACCAAATTAGCAAAGAGGATACAAAGATTATTGCGTACATTATCTTCACATTCCGACAACAGAGTATGCATTTATAAAATACGGTATAGGTAGTATTAAAAAATTGTAATTATTCAACATAAATGTCTCAAAAAATAACCAAAAAATGACTTTAAAGAACGAACACCAAGGGAATTATGATCTAACATTAAAAAATGACGAAACAAATACTTATAAAATATATATTTCTACAACCAGGGGATCATGAACAGAGTTTGAGCATTTTATGTGATGAACAAAAAAAATATATATATGACGTCATTAAAACCCGAGCCTTGGTTATAAATAAATATAGATAAATGTGAGAATTGTAAAATCGCGTTTTCAAACGATTATACAATATTTATTCTCGAATCAACCCAGACCCTACGGGGCAAATGTTGACACGTTTTTATTTTTGTCTGTGTCACGTGGTAAATTGGCCGTCCGCGCTGACACAATGAAATACACATTTTTGTGACAGAGTACAGGGAAGTTAGCTTCTTTCTTTTTTTCTAAGCTGGTTCCGTGAAACGTTTTTTAAAACTTTTTATTCTTACAACTGATGTAACAAACAGATGCTGTAGTTAGTAGAGCTAAAATACAGATGACAAACTAAAATATTGCCACGAAAAAATAAATAAAAAAGGTGCAACCCTTTTTATATAAAAAAATATGTTAAGGTGTGTTTATAGCAAAGTTTTTTTAGCACCACGTCTTACTACCCGTTCCGGTAATAATCTTATGTACTATTAACGCTTAAGATGTTTATATATAAAGGTCATATTTATAGGGAATGTACCCACATTTGTGTGGAGGAGAGTGGGAAGTCGTTTGGAAAAAGCCACCCTCAGTACACCCGACCGAGATTCTAACCTCGAGCTCCTCGAGTCATCGGCAGTCAAGCCTACATCGAGCGTAGCGCCTTAGACCCTGTGGCCACCGAGGCGGCTGTAAAGTTTATTTTGAACAGAATAACACTGTCACTAGCGTGACAAGAGGATTCAAACCCCATGAACTCCTGTTTGATGGTGACAAAGTGTAATTCCATCCCTTCCACCCCGCTCTCACCAAGGGTCCTAAGCTCGAACCCCGATATAGTTATTTAAGAGGAATGTAGCTTATTGTTTGCGCGGGTGTTTACCGTTTCCAGCTCTTACTCATCTGGGCAAACATCCTGGACGTGTCCATCTAGGTTTATTTTTTATTTACCGTGCTGTGATTTTCCATCCTCTGCCGATCAAATGCGGTTGCAGTTAATAGCCATTCAACGTTCTTACTGTAGTTATAAAATAGGAAGGATACGAGTTTGATGTAAACAACTCCATAACCGTTTCTGTGGCTGCATGGTCTAAGGCGTCACTCTATCATTATTATATACTGATGATGGTGAAGATAGGTGTTAAGAATTCCGGTCAGGTGTATAAAGATTGTTCTCCCCCTGGATGGTTTTCAACTCTCCCTCCACGCATATTCGAGTAGACTTCCTCTAAATTAAACCTTCCTTATTCCTAACACGTTATCTTGATTAGTACATATGTGTACAACCTGAACGGGTAGTAAGATGTGGTGATACAAAACAAAAAAAGAGGTTGACTCATTCTTCACGGTTTCACAGAGGCGGGATTTAAATAAACATACCATCGTTTTCCTCGGGAAATAGCAAGAGACAATCGTTTTCCTCGGGATATAGCAAGAGACAATCGTTTCGCAATGCACAAGAGGTTGACATCACACTTCGGTCTTGCGTATCGCACAAATTTGGACGTAGCATCACTTTAATCAGAACTTCCACGCACCCGCAAAACTCGGAAATTCAAGAAAAATAAAAAAAAAGTTAGTGGTTGGAAAAAAACTGGAAAAACACAGGAAATTTGGCAAAAAAAAAACCTGAGGTGCTAATAACTTTGAAATACTTGAGGCTGCGCTTACCACTTTTAATTTTCATATTAACATTGTATTAATGTTTGGTGAGAAGATTGGTGTGATTTCTGAAACTTACAATACAGTAGTTCTAGAACAAATATTTTTTTGAAACCATTTGGCCGGTTTTATTGAAATTTTTCTGCCAAAAGCCTGAAAAACTCTAACAAGAGTTCGGAGCTTGTTCATATAACAATACAAATATGGCGGAAGGTCACTAAAAATGCTCTTTTTACAACTATGATTTGTTAATTTTAGAAAGCTTAGTATTTTTCCCACAAAAAATAAAATAAGAAAAAATCATTCAAAAAGAGTTAGGCGTAAGATTTAAAAGAAGAATTATTATTATTATTACTATTATTATTATTATTATTATTATTATTATTATTATTAGCGCCCGTTCGGGTTGTACGCACTTACGCTAATGTGTAATGGTAGGATGATTGTGAGACGAAATGAAGGACCTACAGTTTAACGTGGAATTCGACCCACGGCGGAGGTCTGGCATTCCACACATTCACAAATTGTGATTAATACAAGTCTCGTCAGAGGTGAAGGAAGGGTTTGGTAATCAGATAGATCTGTGCCGGGACCGAGGATTGAACCCCGGACCCCCAGCACAGAAGTCAAAAAAAAAGTTAGTGGTTGGAAAAAAACTGGAAAAACACAGGAAATTTGGCAAAAAAAAAACCTGAGGTGCTAATAACTTTGAAATACTTGAGGCTGCGCTTACCACTTTTAATTTTCATATTAACATTGTATTAATGTTTGGTGAGAAGATTGGTGTGATTTCTGAAACTTACAATACAGTAGTTCTAGAACAAATATTTTTTTGAAACCATTTGGCCGGTTTTATTGAAATTTTTCTGCCAAAAGCCTGAAAAACTCTAACAAGAGTTCGGAGCTTGTTCATATAACAATACAAATATGGCGGAAGGTCACTAAAAATGCTCTTTTTACAACTATGATTTGTTAATTTTAGAAAGCTTAGTATTTTTCCCACAAAAAATAAAATAAGAAAAAATCATTCAAAAAGAGTTAGGCGTAAGATTTAAAAGAAGAATTATTATTATTATTACTATTATTATTATTATTATTATTATTATTATTATTATTAGCGCCCGTTCGGGTTGTACGCACTTACGCTAATGTGTAATGGTAGGATGATTGTGAGACGAAATGAAGGACCTACAGTTTAACGTGGAATTCGACCCACGGCGGAGGTCTGGCATTCCACACATTCACAAATTGTGATTAATACAAGTCTCGTCAGAGGTGAAGGAAGGGTTTGGTAATCAGATAGATCTGTGCCGGGACCGAGGATTGAACCCCGGACCCCCAGCACAGAAGTCTTGACACCTTACCCCTAGACCGCCAGGTCACCTCTAAAAGAAGAAAAAAGCTAACTGAATAACTAAACACACTTATTCGAACACATGTTTGATCCCCTCCAGTCCCCTTTCCCACCTACCTCCTCTTGAAATATTTGCGTAACGATTGCATATATAGTAGGGCTCTGTGGGCACTCGGATTTCGAGCTTCGAACCAAGATCGAGATCGAAATAAAAAATTGTAAGATTGTCATTTATGAACTTCCTCATGATATAAGCAATTAGTTATTTGGTCAAGGATAAAAGTTCGCGGAGATAGTAAAAAGAATTGCATTTTGCATTCTTTAATAATAAGAGTGATAATTTAATAACTTTTTTTTAAATTACGTTTACAGGCATTTTTAGTGTAGACAACCTTGGTTTAAGGTGGGGATGTAGGGAACGCGAGAAAAAGGAATTTTTAAAGAAAAAAAATGGGATAGAAAAACATTTGTTTGGTCAAAAGTAATCAAATAATTTTCCAATAGAAACATAGAATTTATTTTTCTTGAAACATTAACCTGAACAGTTGTTGAATATCTGTCAAGGATGTCCTGTAATTTAATGACCAACTTTTTCCCCTCATTTAAAAAGTTTCTCATCAAATGCCGCTGTGATCATGACAGATATTCATCAACTGTTGATATCATCATCCAAAGAAAATTAAACTATTTGTTTCTACTGGAGAATTATTTGATTTATTATGACCAAAACATGTTTTTCTATATAAAAAAACTGTGACCTTTTCTCGCGTTCCCTACACCCCCATTTTAAACCGGTGGGCTATACACAATGTGATGACTCACATGACTCAGAATTAGAAATCCCCGAAGGTACTTGAAACAAAAACGGGGCCGAGGGTATTAACTCTTTACAAATAACATACTCTTAAGTGAATATTTAGTTCTCGCCTATAGAAGGCTATGACGCACACAGACCGGAGATTAAAACTGAAGTGACGTGTGTGTTTTCTGTCGTAATGGCCAGTTACACAAGAGTCTCTCAAGGCGCCGGGCCGCTAATTTTAAACTTCCCCCTCCCAGACACAAACCCAGGCTACGGCTCGTTTACAACCAGTCGGACGCTCACACGTAAACGCAAGATGTGCTGTGTTTTGTTTTCTTCACATGGTGATATCAACAGTTGTTGAATATCTGTCATGAGCATAGCGACAGTAGATGAAGTGAAAAGGTTGTCGTTAGATTCCAGGACAACTTTGACAGATATTACACAACTATTGAGAAAATTAAATTAAAACTATATCTTTCTACCGTAACAATATTATATTTACTTTGACCCCAAAATTTTTTTTGACATTAAAACTGCTAAAAAAAAGTACAAGTTTTAACTCATGTGACAGCTACTATCCCTCTTTAGTTTACATTTTATTATATATTTATGGAGCACTTTATTTTAATAAAAGTCTATAAAATATACTTTTATGTAGGCTACCTGCCGCCACCTTCCTCCCCCATACCACCTCTTATCTTGACATTTATTATCATATCTTTCCCACCATGACATATACAGTAGACCCATGGCTTCTTTGGTGCTGACTGACAGCTCACAGCTGACTTCTGACAGTAAACATTTAGTTAATTACCTAAATTTTGACTGTCAGAAGTGACAGCTGCTAAACAATGTTTTTTCAGATCATATGGTTCAGCGTAGGGATACATAATTTGGTCTGGTAACTTTTTAAAGCTGTCACTCAGCACCAAAGAAGTCATGGGGCTACAATAGATGATTAAAAACGTTATTTGTATGGTAAAAATAACAAGAAATAATTTTGTGAAATTAAGTTTAGCGAAACGTCATGCCCAGAGCCAGAACTCTGTCGACTTAAAAAGAATTTAAAAAAAATTACTTATAAATTACCTGTTGGGGTATTGGGCGGTGACGATCGATTTTCTTTAAGAGGCAACCATTACCTCTTTGTCCAATGGCAGAAATGTATGTAAAGTATGGATCGTGTTCTGTTCATTGTAAAAGCAATATTGTGCCCGTCCCTTTTATATGTGTTTATCCACCTTTCTTATACATTCTTCCATATCTCACAAAATGCCTAAAAAGACCCGAAAATAACGCATATCAAGACATTAAGGCCTAAAGATCCAAAAAGACCAAAAGACGTATAAAAAAGTTTCCACATCCAGGGGATGATGAAAACAATCGATGTCATACAAATCTGGGCCTTGGTCATGACATTTTGACATTTTACAATTAATTTTTTGTATTCTCAAGTTTTCAACTCATAATCGTATTAACTTGCTACTATTTTGCATGGAGCTATAAACATACTCTTTATCGGTCTCACCCGCCTCGGTGGTGCAGTTGGCTAACGCGCTGGTCGTGTTGAACTAGACTGCTGAGGATGGGGAGATTGGGGTTCGAATCTTGCTCGGGTGAACTGAGGGTGGTTTTTCCTAAGTGGTTTTTCACTCTTCCTCCACACAAATGCGGGTTCACTTCCTCTAAATTCAATCTTCCCAATTCCTAAACCATTAGCGTAGTTAGTACTTAAGCGTATAACCCGAAAGGGTAGTAACACGCAGTGCTAAATTAAATGTATCGGTCTCACTGATTCTCTGAGTATCCGAGCAAATGAGACCCCCTCTTTGGTGGCCGCATGATCTAAGGCGCTACTCTCTCAATAGACTTTACTTTCGATGACGGGGTAACGTAGTTCAATCCCGGTTGGATGTAATGAGGGTGGTTTTTCCTAAATGGTTTCTCACTCTCCGCGCAAATGTAGTTACACTTCTTATACATTCAACCTCATCCCTAATTCACTTGTATAATAAGACGTGGGGCTAATAAATTTAAAAAAGTTGGCTACCCCGTTTGTATAATATATATATAGTTTTATAACAGGTCTTAGGTTAAGTTGTGAGCCTGTACACTCCCCTTCTTACAACTCCGACCAATCGACCACTATTGAAACCTCTTTTCAAAACTGATGCTCTCCGCTTGCCCCACAAACCCCACCTACCCTTCCATCAATGTATGTCTTCCCTTGTCAGATCAGTTCTAAGAATCTTATTTGGTAGTTCAAAATAAACAAAATCGCCTCTCACTTATTCGCGTGTTCTGCAACTTTTACTTTTTTTTTACACACATTTGTAAGATATTTGTATTCTATCTAAAAGGTTATCTTTATGAATATCTGACTATAGACCCGAGCGGAACTACTTATGTATTGATCGTTTTCCTATTTTCCATTCCAAATGCAGATACACCTACTTTAAATTAAAACACATATTTTCTTCACTAGAATAAGGTTATCCAGGACAAGGAATAAGACGCTGTACACACATTTTTATGTTCCACACACCCCAATTTTTTGAATAATGGACATATCTAGCAGCTATAAAAGCCAATAGATCTAGTTTCACGTGTTCATATGTCAAGTCACGTGACTTGCAGCTGTCACATTTTTGACAAGGCCTTGAGAAAGCTTGTTTTTTTTTAGGGGAGAGTTGAGGGCAGTTTTAAAATGTTACTATACCGCTAGCTAATACAAGTTTTTACGCGTATTAAATTGTTGGGGTTAATTTCTGGGGGGGTTCAGACCCCCCGATCACATTTTCTACGCTCTCAACTTTTGATACTAACATTACCAGCTGATCGCAAAAAAATGCGTATGTATTTTTTTAAAGGTATTACAAACATTCCATTCAATAAAGGTAGATTAATTTTATTAACTATACAGTAGCCCTATGGCTTATTTGGTGCTGACTGACAGCTCACAGTTGACAGCTGACTGCTTTGTAAAGTTACCAGACCAAATTATGTATCACTAGACCGATCCATATGATCTGCAAAAACATGTGTTTAGCAGCTGTCACTTATGACAGTTAAAATTTAGGTATATACCTGAATGTTGACTGTCAGAAGTCAGCACCAAATAAGCCATGGGGCTACTGTATTATTTTTCTACCGCTGTTTATTTGGAAGCTTGAAGGTTTCTATCCCGCCAACAAAGCTGAGCGTGTCAATGCACTTCCCATTCCGATCAAAAAGAAAATGTATACAGGGCTGAGGTACGATAGTCAAACTTGCCATTAATATATATATATATATATATATATATATACACACACACACACACACACACACACACACTACTTTTGAAAATAAGTTTTACAGCTCTACGTGGACTTTCTTTGTCGCTAAGAATGTTTTATTCTGCTGCAACACGTTTAGTGAAAATTTGTCTCGCTTTGTGAGGCCTTCATCCTTCGGTATTAGTCGTCGGTCCGAAGTATGCATTTATTTATTTACCCTTTTCTCCCCCCTCCCCTTCAACCATCCTTC
The DNA here is from genome assembly GCA_901482245.1 of Timema douglasi. NCBI lineage: Eukaryota > Metazoa > Arthropoda > Insecta > Phasmatodea > Timematidae > Timema > Timema douglasi. Next base: position 358,866 of record CABEEJ010000197.1, read on the forward strand.
CATCACCTCCCCCCTCAGCTTCTTTCTTTTTTTAATAGGAAAAGGGAGGGGGAGGTCATGGGCTTATATATTCACGTTCTGTTTCTTTGCTTTCGAGTAGTTCAACGAACTCGTCTTGGTTTCTTTTTGAATTGGAATCCGGGTGGTGCTAAGTTTATTATTTCTCAGTTTCCTGTGTATACGCCAGGGGGACATTAAGGTATTTATACAGTGCAAAATAATCTTTAAGAGGGGGTTTTGACTTCTGGATCGTTAAAACGTGTTGCAAAAGTTTATGTCTCTTGATATTTTTAAAACTTAATGATTTTTATTTTTAAAAAATGATTTACCTCAAAACGAAGTTGAAAGATGCTATCAGGGCTCTCTAAGCTATAAACAGCTTTATATTTTTTAGCAGAATTAATTAAAATCAAATACATCTGAAAATGTAAAAATTAGCATAAATTCGACTTTTTACTCATTTTAAAATGGTTTATTGAACGAATTATCTGAAGGTTATATCTGTTCTTTCTTGAACAAATTCTGTCATTTTCGATACGGCCACAACAGAAAATTAATTTATTTGAGATTCTTTTATTGGTGTCTATGAATCACCTGCAATTTCCATAAGATCTCAAGTGGAAGGATAGGTAGGCGGTGCAGAAAAAAAACCCCAACGAGAGTTAAGATCTGTATTTTTGCAGGGCTTAAAAAACATTTTTGGTGAAAACTAGCTGTGTGCGATTAGGCATTTTTCAGTTCGAGTAGCGTTTGAATGAAAACAAGGTATTTTTGAGTTCGAGTTAATATAGCAATATTTCAAGTTGAATTTCTGTATAAACCTTTGGATAAACCATTAATAAGCACAATGATCATTCTTTTTAATAATTAAATTTTTGTGTGTAAAACTTATAGTAAAATTAAAATTTTTAGGTAGATTTATTATAAGTGGAATATGTTTAATTAGACAAAATAAAATATTGAGAGAGGAGGGATGTTACTTAAATTGTTTTCCACTCTCCTTTCACGCAAATGCTGGTTCAATTCCTCTAAATTCTTATATTCTTCTATTCCTAACCCACTAGCTTAATTAATACTTAAGCGTATATCCCGAACGGGTAGTAAGACGTGCTGCTAAATAATAATATACTAGTACAAGATAAACTACAGATAAAAAGAAGATGGTTTCACCCTAACCATCACTTGTCTCGTCTGTTCTGGTTTACTGGTGATGAGGTTAGGGTTTAAATCCCGACTAAGTATTTTTTTTTTTAAATGATGCTCCCATCCTTGTCATTACTCATTACCCTATTTATTTGTAGATATAAGAATAGTCCATACAGTTATTGAGATGTGGGTCGTGTGAAATAAAGGGGGGCGGGGGGGTAAGAGGAAGTTAATTCTGTTTGTAAATCAACTGAGTTAGTATAGACTTGAGAGAAAAAATACATGGCGCATTTGTTTCTATATTCCTAGTTTCCCCTTAGCTATCGTCTCCTTTTTAAAAATTAGTCGTGATATAAACAATCAATTAAACTTCCTTCTCGCGATTTTTTTTGTCTTATCAAAGTGGCCTCTGGGAGAGTTGTCCATATGGCCCCCTCTCTCTCTTCCACTCTTGGCAGTAGCGAACTGGAGAGGTTCCTCTCCAAAGAAAACAATGTTGAGAGAAGAAGGGTAGGCTAGCTAAGAGGACAAACTATCCTCTTGCACCCCCCCCCCTCCTCCACCCCCTCATTTCTTCAAAAGGGAGTTTGGGAACAAGTTGGAGTAGAGATTGCTTTGTCCTTCCGCGTCTCTTTCACGGTGAAAGGCGGCACTACGTGACTCCTACGTATAAAGTCCACCCCTTTTATTTTATTTATTATTATTATTATTATTATTATTTTCTTATTTTTTAATATTAGGAACGAATAAAATGGTGGCAGTCGTGAAGATCCGATCGTCCATGTCACAACGGGGTGTATAGCGTCGCATATTCTTAAAACCTCTTTGTTCAGTTATTATGTTCTACACAAAGGTTATTAATGGCTTAATCTAAAGCGGTCGAAGGGTGAAACCACCCCATTTCCTTCCTCCCCCAAGTTCTCCTTGAAATAAAACAGCATCCGGTACTTTATTTTCCTGGGAGTGTACTACCAAGGGAGCCCACGGGCGCTGATTTAACTCGGCCAGGGGTGCTATTATTAATTATTTAACTTACACTTTGGATATTATTCAAGAGGTTTGTGTTCGATTCCTTGTTGAGGGGCACCTCAAAATCTTATCTATAAAAATAGGCCTGACTCTTGTGGGGAACCGAACATGTAGGTATCTCCAAGGGAGCTGAAGGCAGGATCGAAGGATTTGAAATGTCCTCTAAGCTTATCAATGAGTGCTAATGGACAGACCTGCAAGTTAAGCGCCTCTCAATAAATTAATTTTTTGTATTCGAAAAACCTATACTTATACCTAAGCTCCTACTTTATCATTAAGGTAGCCTCTTATTTGTCCTCATGAGGCTGGGCTTACCCCGTCTCAGACTCACTTCTTCACAGAAAAATCTGGAACCGACTGGGATTGAAACCGGGATCACTGTATCTGTAGACAGTAACTCTTACCATCACAGAGACGTTCATTATATAAAAAAAGTATTTTTTTAAGGGCATTAGTAAAAAAAAATGGAACACGCACGTTGTCTTATAAATTGAGTAATCGCTGATTCGGAGGTACCTTTACCCCGTCCCCCCTTATTCAGTGGTCTTCTCCCCCCCACTCCCCTTCCACCATCAGCCTCACAAGTCCATGCATCAACCACTTCCCACCTGTAGCACGCAAACGGATACTTACCTCAGAATGGAGCTCATCAAAAATGAACGAACCTTCCATCGTGGCTTTAAGGGAAAAGGGTCACCACCACCCTTACGAGCCATTTCCAGGACTTCCGCTGATATTTCTTTGTTACAGGGAGGGTTGACAGAGAAAGTTTCTTGGAAATAGCTTTAGAGGGGTGTGTTTCATTCGTGGTTAGTTTTTTTTTCCCTGATTTGTTTTTTATAGGGTATAGGAAGATCTGTTTGCCCTAGTTTGTGTATGTGACAGGAAGCCTACTAACTTGTTAGAGAAGATTGTTAGCTAAAACCACATTTAAGGGTTCCTACTATGAGGTCTAGGGGTAAGGTGTCAGACTTCTATGCTGGCGGCCGTATGCTGGCGGCCGGGGTTCGATCCTCGGTCGTGGCATAGATTTATCTGATTACCAAACCCTTCCTTCACCTCTGACAAGACATCTTGTGAATGTGGGGAATGCCAGGCCTCCACCGTGGTTCGGATTCCACGTTAAACTGTAGGTCCTCCATTTCATCTCACAATCACCCTAACACTACTCATTAGCGTTAGTGCGTATAACCCGAACGGGTAGTAAGACGCGGTGCTAATAATAATAATAATAATAATAATACTATGAGAATTTAAGCCTAGAGGGAGGTGGGGTTCCTTAAGGTTGCAACTACCACGTTTGAATTATTGTGAGTGCTTTATTTTCTACGAGAAAAATACCCAAATTAACAGTTCACTCAAAGTTCTTAAAAAACACATTATTTTTTTTAGCGCCGCTTCTTTCTACCCTTTTAATCTATACACTTGTGTACTAATTTCGCTAGTGGTTTTAGTGATAAGGAAGATTATATTTATTGAGCGTGTACCCGCATTTGCATAGAGGGAGAGTGGACGACCATTTTATAAAAAAAACCTCCGTACACCCGGCCAATATTCGAACCTCAATCTCCCCATCATCGGAAGTCTAATCTAATGCTGGAGTAGCACCTTAGACCTTATGGCCACCGAAGCTGGTTAAGTTATTGCTATCCTTGCACATTATCTGCACTGTTACATTAACAAAGGCTCCTCACCTTAATCGGATTTTATGTTTTGGAAGTAAAACTTAAAATAGGGATTCTAAAGTTGTTTATATAACCACTAAACTATTGTGGAATGTCTCCAACAAATTTTTTCTAAAAATTATGATTATTATAATTTTCAAAAAAGAAACAAGCAATTTTTCAACGCTAAAATTAAATAATTAGTGGTGGCTGGCAGAACTTTTAAGTTGGAGATATGAGGAACGCAAGAAAGGGGCAGCTTTTATTCAGTTCTTAAAACAAAAAAATATGTTGTCCAAAATAAATAAAATATTTCTCCATTAAAAAAGTTTAGTTTAATTTTCTTCCAATTATTGTGATATCAACAATTATTGAATATCTTTCCAGAATGTCCCGGAAAATTAAATTATATATTTCTACTGTAGAATTATTTGACTCATTTTGTTCTAAAAACTGCAAAAATACTTGCCTTTACTCGCGTTTCCTACACTTCTACCTTTAATTATTTATCTCAAGTACCTATAAGGATGAACAAGGCAAACAGTACTAAAAATTTTTTGATCAAAATATGAAAACGCTTATGTAAAAAACAAAAAAAAACCTTATTCTCTCACTGCACCCAGTTTAGATTGATTTCCGGTCTCTTATGTCAAGAGTCTTTCCATGATGCCAACCCTGCCGGTGAAATTTGGTTCACGTAGGCAATATGTCGGTATTGTCGACACCCGGCGGGCATGCTCCCAACAAGGACACTGCGATCAACCCTTCGCTCGGCTCCAGTCGGTATTGATCGGCGAACAAAGTCGTTTAATAGGAATGAAGGCTGTAATGGAAGAGAGGGGGAGCAAGTATTAGCCCTGTCCTCTTGTGTGTCTATGTCATTCCTTCCTTCTTGCCCACAGATTAAAGAGACGAACCTTGCGTTGAAGACGTCTTCTCCTTCTTCTTTTCCTTCCGGCTTTTTTGTTGTTGAACACGTTTTATCCTTGCTCCATGATTTCCAGTCTTCAGTGAAGACATCTCCTTCCTCCTTGTCTTTAATTGAAGACATCTCCTTCCTCCTTGTCTTTAGTTGAAGACATCTCCTTCCTCGTTGTCTTTAGTTGAAGACATCTCCTTCCTCCTTGTCTTTAGTTGAAGACATCTCCTTCCTCTTTGTCTTTAGTTGAAGCCATCTCCTTCCTCTTTGTCTTTAGTTGAAGCCATCTCCTTCCTCCTTGTCTTTAGTTGAAGACATCTCCTTCCTCCTTGTCTTTAGTTGAAGACATCTCCTTCCTCCTTGTCTTTAGTTGAAGACATCTCCTTCCTCCTTGTCTTTAGTTGAAGACATCTCCTTCCTCCTTGTCTTTAGTTGAAGACATCTCCTTCCTCCTTGTCTTTAGTTGAAGACATCTCCTTCCTCCTTGTCTTTAGTTGAAGACATCCTCTTCCTCCTTGTCTTTAGTTGACCCCTCCTCCTTTCTTCATGTATTTATGTTGCCCTCCAGCATTATATTGCCTATGTCTTCTTCCTACACTTTTTCTTCCATCCTTAAGCTGAACACCTCTTCTAATTCTTCTTTGCTTTTGTTGAACACGTATTCTCTTTACTCTTGGCCTTCCAGCCTTCTGTTGAACATATTTTCTCTTCCCTCCTTGCGTTCCAGCATTCATTTGAATACTTCTTTTTGCCTTCTCTCCTAATGAACACTACTCTGCCCTCCTTCCTTGCCTTCACTCCTCCTATCAAACACGTATTCTCTTTCCTCTTTGCTTTCAAGCATTACATTGAAATTTCATGTCTTCTTTCTAAAGGGAGTATTTCCTTCTCCATGAAACGCGTCGTTTCTTCTTTACAAACTAACAATTTTTTCTGTTGAAACGCGCTGTTCTTTCGTACTTGTTTTGTGCTCGCTCTCTTTTGGAACATGTTGCTTACCTACTACCTAACACCTCTAACAAGGTACTCACCTTCCCTCCCTCTTTCACTGTCTTGGCCGTCAAGGGAAGCATAAGTGTGGATTCAAAAATATACGAATATTTTTTAGATGTTTCTTTAAACTTCATTGAAATACATACAAAATGTAAAAAAATAAAAATAATTCATTTGAAAAATATGACTTTTTTTTATTTGTAAACCCCATTGACATATTTCTTTAACAAACGTACAAACGAGCTTATAATATTTGATAAAGAAAATAATGTATAATTTACTAATAGCGGACTTACACATCCTCCTGGTGGGATATACTTCATTCACGGGAGGAGTTTACCTCTGAAAGGTCTTTTTTCTTACCGATATCCTACTATATAATAGATTTCTGGTAGGGAAAAAAGTCCTTTTCCAGGTAAACTCCTACCGTGAACGAACAATATGTCGTATATTTACACCAAGCCTTTAGGAATTAGGACTGTTGAATTTATAGGAGATGTGAGTGTGACACCTTAGACTATGCGACCACTAAAATGAGTATCACTGGTAATTAAAGAACACATTTTTATTAAATAAGGAAATTAGTGGTTGGTAATTATATTAATAGTAGACCTAGCTCCCTTCATGTTCTTATCGTTACTACAGTCTAAAAATTTATCTTTGGCTTTCAAGTTGAAATTCTTGTATAATGTTTTCTTGGATTTGAAATATATATATATAGTGTACCTTGGTGATAAAGTTAGACAGAAAACAAATGAATAGACCTACTACATTCCACAGAATATTATATTTATAAAAAATTACTTCTTAACGTGGTTTAAGACGTCACACTCTTAATAATTTATATAATATGTTAACATTTAAAAAAATATGCTTAGGTACTAGAGCGCTTAGAATTTTAAATTTAAATCACTTGAGATGATCTATCAAACTAAAAACATACATCGTTCGACCTAGGTTCAAAGAATATCCCCGCAAAATGTCTTCAAAATTGTTCCACGCGTTTCACAATTATCGCGGAAAAAACATCCGGACAGACAAGATGAAATGTAAAATCATCAAGTTAGAGCAGAACCTCGCTACACTCGTTCCATAATCATAAGCTGTCTATAACACAGATGTAAGAAGTTCTAGATTAATTTATCAAATAAACTAGGTCACAATCTGGAATCGAACCATGGGTCCGTTCTACTGGATATCCGACTTGTTGCAGTAAAGTACTGGCAATGAAGGGGTGTAGAAGGAGTGATGGACGAGGAAGTTGTTCAACACGCCATGCCTCATTCCAAAGTGTTTTCACTAATGTCGGCGTCTGTGGCGTGAAGCGTCCTACATCGACCGTGATGCCACATTCTCCTAAAAATATTTTGAAATTGAAGCGTCTAGACGCAATGTTGTTGTAAGTTGTTTTTCAACATCAAACTTTTCCTTGGAACAATGTTGTGAGAAAGACACACACACACACACACACACACACACGATCCATCGGTCGCCTCATCCACGCAGTCGTTTCGGTGATGGAAAGTTAACACAAAGTCAAAATTTTGGCAACTGTCACAAAGGATGTCATGTTTTGGTATTGAATATTTTTTTTCTAGGTGAAACCACTAGCTCAATAATTGGTGGTGCTTTTATCTACCGAGTTCAAGATGATGGTGTGGAAGTCACCGCAAGCTTAGCTAATGTATTTTTTTTTAAGTAAAAAAAAATTAATAAAACATACTATTGCTTCAGATAATTTTCATCCGCTTCGCTAGCTGCAATTTTTCTCACATTAGACTAGACTGCCGATAACAGAGAGATCGGGTTTCGAATCCCTTAAGTGTGTACTGATGGTGGTTTTTCCTAAATGGTTTTTCATTCTTACTCCGCGCAAATGTAGGTGTACTTCCTCAAAATTCAAGCTTCCTCATCCCTAATACATTAGCATACTTAGCACCTATGCGAATAGCCTGAACAGATAGTAAGACGCGGTGCGAATAAATAAATAGTAATCATAACACTTCTTGAATATTAGATATTTGTCATGAATGAACATCGTGAAATCTGAGCATAACATTTTTAAAGGATAATACAAAAAAAAAATCATCAAATTACACGATGCCCACGACAGTTATTAAAGAACCCTTGAGAATTAAATTTAACGTATCTACTGAATCAATATTACATTTATTTTGCCCCCCCCCCTCCTTTTCCCCCCAAAAAATATATTTTAGAATGATATAAAAATATGGACCTTAATTAATGCTCCCTTTCCTTAAGGGTCACGGGCAAGCGACCTGGTATGCCCAAAAATGTTTTGCTGACGAATTGTTGTGCTGGGTGCTGTGTATGTTTTAGTATAATACTAGCTTATAAATTGTGTGCTAACGTGATCAATGTGCTTATAAAATGCGCGCTAAAAATCCCTAAGAAACAAAACTACTGGAATAATAATGTAGTTTAGGATACATATTATCATTACTCTCTCTTTTGCTTGAATTGCTGTCGTGGGCATCACGTAATTTGACCTGGACTTTTTATCCTTATTTTAAAAGTTTCCTGATCAGATACCGCTACGCTGTGGCAAATATTCAAGAACCATCATCATCAACAACTGTTTCCCGTCTGTGGCCTGGTAAGTTTAGTCAAATGCCTCTATCGTCCTTTATCCTTCCAACATTCTTTCTCCTTAAATTGCTTCCATTCTTGGCCTCCTTTGGGGTCTTTTCCCTTCATACTTCATTTCCACCATTTTCTTTGGTATTCTCTCCTTCTCCAAGAACCGTTGAGATTAAATAGGTATAAAATTAAACTAAATGTAACTACTGGAGCAAGATTTATTTTATTTTTTATTCGAACAAAAATTTGTTTTGTTTTTTCAGTATAACTGCAAAAAAAATACGGACCTTAGCACGCGTTTGCCGTTATCCTACCTTAATCTAAATTATATCTCAACCTTTCGTTCAACGATACAATATTTTATTAATGTAAAAAAATATTCCTGTGCTCCAAAATTGTATTTATTGGGAAAGACATAGAAGAAACGACGCCTCAGGGTGTTAAAGACGCCGTCATTTCTTTATTTTCTCTCTCGACGGCGATTTGCAGCGGTGCCGTCATCTTGTGAGCGGTGTTAATCTGAGCGGTGATGCAGGTCGGACAGCCAGAGAGGCGCCAACCGACCGGCCCTTTTCCCTCCTCGTGGGAGCGTCGCCAAGTGGCTGCAAGGACGGGAATATCCACTCTCCGCCTCTTGATACAGACTTACAAGGGACGGAGTATTTCAATTTCTTCTCACTCTCCCGCCAACAAGTCTGCAGAGCCATTTTAATGTGAAGTTTAGTGAGGGTGTGTGTTCTATCACGTGTTGAATAAGAGGGAGTCTGACCAAAGTATTGGAGGGACGTCGGGACGCCAACAAGTCACAGGACGATATAGTTGACCCAGCGTAGTTAGGCTCTGTTTTAAGGAGGGGGTGGAAGGGAACGCGATAAAAGGCCGGTGTTTTAGTACATTTTACAGCAATTTTTTTTCTTTTTTCAAAAATAAATTTATTATTTCCCCAGTAGAAACAAAGAGTTTAAATTTCTTCACGTGTTGACCTCAACAGTTTTTGAATATCTGTCAAAGAGTTTCCTAGAATTTAATGACCTACTCTTTTTCTTCATTTAAAAATTTCAAGAAAGAGTTGTCATTAAATTCCAGAATCCCTTGAAATATATCACCTTGTGAATAAAATTAAACTCATTGTTTCTACTGCCATAAAAACTGCAAAAAACACTGCACCTTAACTCGAGTTCCTTACACCCTCATTTTAAGGCAATGTCTCATTTGTAGAATAGGTTATTAGCATACGTTGGAAGGGTGGAAGTGAAAAAGGGAGGGGTATATATCTCTGCCTCAGCAAATACTGGCACACGATCACAGGAGATTATTATATATCGATTGCGCCTAGTGTGGTAGACTATTTGAATGCCTCTCCTTGCCGCTTTCTATTTCTAAGCGCCTGGTGTCGGCACAAATGAAACTAGTCGTACAACCATTTAACTTTGCCATTTGGTTTGAATCTTCTCCTCTCCAGTGGCGGCTCGTGTATAGGCACTGCGGAACTGCAGCACGCCCTATTTCCACTTGATATTATCGATAACATTTAATATAATGAGTCCTTTCTTCTTTAATTCTTTATTTATTTTTGTAGTACAATATATATTCCTTAAGATTAATGTCAGTACTTCAGTAGCCATCCCCCAGTTTATGAAAAAGATACAAAACTCTTTGTATGGAACTGTGCGCTTCACAGTGCCAGCGACGTGGTGTTTGATTGTTGTGCGCATGCCTAAACAAATTTTAACAAACGACCTCTCATTTTAAAGATAAGGGTTCCAGAGTCTCGGCAAATATAATAGTTTCCAACGAAAATTTGTTGGTTTTTTTTTCCAGAGAATTTTCAGCTTTCCATTCTTTGTTTACATCACTATGGAAACCCTAATTTGTGTATGAGCAGATGCTACCGTGAGTATGTTGAATGGGATGAGTTTTAACAGTCACCGGTGATTCTACAAAGCCACTGATTCACTTGGGAAATGTAAAAAATGTGTTTACTATTTCACAAACTCGCCCAACATTTTACAAAATTACCATTAACCAGCAGTGAATGTTAATAAGTCACGTCAAGATTAGGTTTGGTTAAGTTAGTTTATGCAAGTTAGTTTAGTTTAGACAAGCATTATTTTTGCTTAGGTTATGTTAGAATAGGTTAGTTTGGATTTATGTTCTATATCTTTTTATCCACACAAACTATATATTTTATAAAATCACCGGTGAATGTAGATTATACAGTTCACGTTTCATACTTTCACCAAACTGCATGGGCAAATATATAAAACCATTAGTAAATTTAAATAAATCTTATTATTTGTTAAATAAACCATCGATTTCGATGATTCTATACATTCGCTGGTTATTTTACAAAATAAACAAATTCATCACATTCACAAAACCATTTATATATTATGTAAATAAAATATTTATATCTGCCTACACAATTTAATACCATATCTTATTTTAGTGGTATGGTGCAACAGATAGAAATACTCCCACAATTATGTTTTTATTATTTATCAAACACATAAATACTTATATGCATTGTTGATTTCTATCCTTCCTCTTCTTTGTCTATAAATTTTTGCCTCTGCTCTTATTTAATAAATTAATTTTCGGTAATTGAAATTAATAGAAAATGGTTTAAACATTTTTGACAAACAAACACTTAATTTTTTTAAGGTTAAGGGTCCAGGATATCAGCACAAGTAATAACCTAAAACCAAAACCCAATTTTCCTATCGAGTTTTCCACACATTTTCCTTCAGAGGCTCATCTGTACAATCATTCTTTGAACACATCACCATGGAAACTATTATCTTTACATTTGCAAATGCAATATTTATCTTTGGTTAACAATAAAAACTCGATTCTTACTTAAATGGTTTAGTGCAACAAATGCATGACAAGCTGGGAGAGACGTCGTTTAAAAGTTCTAATCATGGCGTGAAGGGGGAAAATAGGGAAAATATACGTTTTGATACAAATTTGACACAATCCACTAGTGTGTGTGTGTACATGTGTGTTTATATTATGGTTACACATTTACATCAATTACTATTTCCAGCCAGTGGCCTGGGTCAGTTTTTTATCCAAGCTATATATTTTTAACTACCAGCTTGCTAAGCCTGTCTTAGCTTCATATTCCTTATAATTTAATTTAAGGCTAGGACAGGCACAACATTCAGTCCCCAGCCGTCAAGTTATCAATTTGAAAGGGTAAACCCATATTTTCATCAATGATAAATGTTTCGACCATGCCGGGGATATAACCAGGGACTCTTAGTTCTGTTGGCAGACACGCTACCGACAACTAAGCTGATTGAGTGTGTATGTTAATACAGTAGCCTCATGGCTTCTTTGGTGCTGACTGACAGCTGGCAGCTTTGAAAAGTTACCAGACCAAATTATGTATCCCTACGCCGAGCCATACGATCTGCAAAAACATGTGTTTAGCAGCTGTCACTTCTGACAGTCAAAATTTAGTTATATGCCTGCACATTGACTGTCATAAGTCAGCTGTGAGCTGTCATTCAGCACCAAAGAAGCCATGGGGCTACTGTACATGTATATATAAACGTAAAAGAAAATATTTTTAGGACAGCATCTTATAGCAAACATAAACATTTAATTGACTGTATTTAGTTGTTCGCTCAATATATGCTTGTTAAGTTCAGTTCCATATGTACCGGAAGTGATCATATAGCAAGTCTGATTATAAGCAGCACCTCTTTCGCCCTGGAGACAAATGGCCGTGTATTTGCAAGTCGAACAGCAGGAGTGTGGTGTGTTAGTCTATATATAAACTGCTCGCTGGCGGCGTAAGGCCAACCTTACAAAGAATAATGGGCAGATAAATCAACTGGCGGGGTTGCTCGGAACGGGAAGAAGGATCACTCCCCAAGGGGGCCACCCACCCATCCCTGGTATCGAACCTTGTGACCCTCTTGACTAACAAGATATAGTGTTGAGTAAGGTCTAACCACGGGCTTGTTTCTGGGGACCGACCCAAGTTTGAGACATCCATTAGAAGGGCTAGTAACTTTAGTATGATTTTGGTAGAACAGTTTAGTTACTTAAGTTACTAAAATTGTTAATATATTAAAACATCAGGTCATGTGATCTGCAGTTGACAATTTTGATAGATATTATCAATAATTATAAAATAGCATTGATAATTTATTAAAATGTTTTCAATGTTGGCCGCAAAGAGATTACTTTGTAACATGGTTTTTCTTCGTGTGATTTAGTCTGGGTTTATAACATGCGTTGACCTCGGTGATCCTTGTGTAAAGTGCCTCACCTCAGGATTCAATGTTCGTGAGTTCAAACCCACATGGGGTCGACGAAAACCCAACCGGGGTCGACGAATTTTTCTTGAGTGACAAAAATATGTAGCACAACTCCCTTCGGAGGGAAAGTAAAGCTGTCGCGGTCGGTTTTATGTAGATTGTGGCTTGTAAAAGAACCCTGTATGATGTGTGAAAATATCTTTCCCGGCAAAATTGGTACCACCTTTCGCTCTCACTCACAGAAATTCTAGTGTGCTGGTATAATCAGTCGGTTCAGAAAGTGTACGTTAAATTACCTCTAAAAAAATATATATGTAATTCCCCTGTCCATTTACAAAATCAAAATAGTAAGTCGGAATATTATCTTACTTTAGGAACACGCGAGTTTGGAACTATTGTTAGTATATATGTTATGTTACAAGCTCATGGATTTTTTACGTGTATTTAAGGTAGCTTTCGGTTGTTTCTTAAATCTTTTCTCATAAAGTAATTATTTAGGATTGATGTGTGTGTACATAACTTACAAGCTTATTTTTAAACTTTTATTTTGACCTTTTCATTTATATTCTCCTATTATTTTATTATTATCACAATACTTTGTATCTGGTCGCACTAAATTCTCGGGATGTTGAAAATTACTTGTACAACCTTTTTACTTATTCTTTTTTTAGCGCTATTTTTGTTACAACTTTTAATAAAATGCCAAGTGGCATGTTTAAAAGGTTAGGAGTTTAAATCATACATCAGAAACTCTGTGGAATATTTTGAGGCAAAAATGTCAGAAACACAAATCGAAATAAATAAATTAAACTTACCTCTTTTGCAAGCTGATGGGCTTCGCGGCATGGAGGAGGAACGAAATAATCTTGGTGAAAGACACCTGATTGAATCTCTGTAG
>CABEEJ010000198.1:0-73057 GCA_901482245.1 Timema douglasi
TTTTTCAGTCTTGGCAGCAGATATACCCTTTTTTAATTAAACTTAATAAGTGTTACTGGACACCTCTCAATGAGGCGATCAGTACAACTGGTAGTAAGACGCAATTATAAAAATTTATATTTTTTATGAATATCACTTGGGAATAACTGGGAATCGTCAAAAATATTTGTTTACACCTTCGATACATTTCCTGTGTTTGTCCTTAGTTATTGCTTTGTACATTTTGCAATATAAGTGTCCTATCATTCTTTACAAATTTTATTTCTCTTCTTTTTGTCTTTTTTGGTTCACTCTTTAAGGAAGTTGTGGTGCAAATTTCATACTCCCTTTAGATGAATTCCGCTAGAATAAAACCTAGGTATGGGGAATCGGCGATAACATTTGATTTTCTTAAAGAGCCAACCATTACCTGTTTGTCCAGTGGCAGCAATGTAAAGTGTGAACCGTGTTCTTATTTTCATTGTAAATTGTGTTTGTTCTCTTTTATATGTTTTTATCGACCTTTGTTGTATATTCTTGCAAATATAACAAAACTTTAAATAAACAGATAATTTGAAATACTTAAGCCTATAATGTGTATTGCTATATGGAACCTTGTTCGTGTGTGTTCTTTGGGGCACAATTAGAAATAAAGGGTCTTTTGAGGGGCTTGGCACACCAAGTTAAAGGGGGATCTGGGGGTACTACTGCCCCAGCAAATGTGAAGCTATTTGAAATGGTCTTCCCTTCATAAAATTTTTGAAAATTGGTTGCACCCTTGAACTATTTAAAGAAGACCTTACTTGGGAATTTTCGGAAAATTAGATGCTTCTTGAGGCTATTTGGCGTATCAACTGAAAATTATTTGAAAATGGGATGCTGTTAAAAAGAAGCTCTTTAGTCTTGAGTGACCACTGCCTGGATTAAAAAATAGATGCCTCTAGAACAGGCCTAGGCCAAACAAGCTATACCTCAGACACTTAGCTTTGCAGTCCTCAATAACAGCACTTTCAAATTGTTCAGTGTAAAGGGGTGCTGTTCCGAACACAATAGTTCAGGTGTCCGCCATTCTACCCCTCTACCCCCAACTCACAATTGATAGTATTTGAAGATTGTTTACAACTAGAAAATTTGCAAGCATTCACTGGAACAAAAAAAGTGACTTTTGTATTTTATATTCTCTTTGTAATTTGCAGCATGCATACTTCATTCGAGGTTGGTGGTGGTTGGCTCATGGAAAGGGGGTGAAGCCACTACTTGAACCTAACTTTGTGGAAGCCAGTTTATTTACATTAGAAGACAATTTTTGTGTGTTGTCTAGTAAAATCTTCTTAAGAGTGAACTGTTTTTTTTTAAAATGCCTGCTTGATAGCTGTTGTCACTTAGGACTGCATGTAGCAATCCCTGTGTTGGATAAGCTTTTCCAATAAGCCTAGTCATTTTAACCTGGGGCTGTGGATCTGGTGTATACCTTGTCTGTAGCTTAGGCAAATTTTGTCGGCCCAAGGGCCGTATTGAGAATTTGATATATAAATAACAATAGTTGTATAGATAACATAAAAAATAAGTGATTTTCTAGTAAAACGGAGCTTTGTGAGAAGATAGCAATCGTTTCAATATTTATTTAATCTTGGGTGTAAATTAAGATGAGGTTCATAAAACGGCTTCTAAATGTTCATCGCTAATGCTTAATTGTAAGGAGTTTTTACCGAGCTAGTAGAAAGTTTGTTCACTTTAAATAGTCTGATCCATAAATAACCAGCATTTTTTGAGCAAATTTCTTAAATGTTTGCAAATTTGTCAGAATCAAGAAGATTGTAAAATGTGCATATTTTTTCACGATGCTGTAATTCTCTCCAATCTGGATTACACTACCTGCAGGTCTATCATCTCTAGTTGAAGTTCATACATAGATTTGTGTTGAATATAAATCGCTCATACTTTCAAAATAATATAGTGTTTGATTCTGGTATTTTTAGCATTAATTATTTTTTGTAGATAGATAGTTAGAACTTACAGGCCCCATTTTGTCCAGGGCTGCTCCAGAAGCTATTTGAATTACTCAACTGGAAATATTTAGAAAATTATATGCCTCTAGAGGCTATTTAGAGTGATCTTCCCTTCAGCAAATTTTTGAAATTTGGAGTAGTACTCTTCAGGTAAAGATTTGAAAATGGGATTCCTCCATCATTTGTAGTGAGGAAAGGTAATCTTTCAGCTTGCTATTTGGCTAGTTTAATTGTGGAATAAAGTTTTTATAGAGAGGGGCAAATTTTTTCCAGCGGGGATATAATACATTCCTAATGAGGAAGGTAGGCAATGGTGGCTGCCTCCCCCGCTCCATTCCACCTTCAATGTTTTTATTATATATATAAATATAAATAGTTAACTTTTTTGTGATTTTTCAACAATCTAAACTTTTTGTCCACCAATACCTAAATGTATATCTGGACTGATTCAGTTAAAAGTAAATACACTGATTAGGCCTACCTATATCATAAACATTAATAAGTGCCCAACGACTAAGAAATATGTACCTGTAAAATAATGTAATGGGATTGGGGTAGAATGATAGTTGAGTAACATAAACAATTTTTGTGCAAATATAGATTTATAAAAAAGAAAAGTTAAGTTTACACATCCATCGAGAAGGATCCCTTCTATTTTACCGTAAAATATTGATTATTAAGAGACTGAATTTTGGTTCCCAAGTAATACTAGACCAACAGTTCTCAAACTTTTTTTTAGATTGTACCCCTCAGCCATGACTTAAAGTACTTAAAGTACATAAACCCCAAGGGGGGAAAAAAATCCAAATGACAGGCTTTAAAAAAATATGACCATATGGTAAATTATTGATATATTTAATCAACTGGAAAAATATCCGCAGTCAAAATATTTCAAATGTGATAAAGCTGGATAGAGAGAATCCTACTGTTATATAGTATGATTTTGGTAGGAAGAACAGTAGAAGTTAGTTACTAAAGTTACTAAAACAATGTTAATATATTCATACATAAAGTCATTTCATCTACAGATGTTAATATTGATAGATATTATCAATATCTATAAAATAACACAAATAATATAGTAAAATATTATCAGAGTTGGCCGCAAATAAATATGTTTGAATTTTCTCTACTGTTCTTCCAACCAAAATCAGGGTATAGCTTTAACATTATCTCTTATTGATAATCGTTATGATCAGTTAAAAAACAGCAACATAATTTTACTGTAAAAAGTCTGTAGAATTTTTTTAATACATTTTCTTCGCATATTCGCTAAAAAATAAAGATAAAAAGTAAACCTAAACAAAATATTTTCAATTGTAATTCTGGAGCTGATATATTTTGAATCCTGAAGTTTTTCAGTGAGAGGGGTGTGTCTGCATGGCTTGGCACACCTTTTTGATGTCTGGTTATCCAGTTGAAACTTTTATGCAGAGGTCTGGCTCCAAATTTAGCCTATAGTGGTACTTATTTTTTAGGTACACAATAGATTAAAAACCACTCTCAGAGATATATCAAGAAAGACATAAACTGCTAATGAAGGTGTCAAGTAGAGGGTTGAAGATTCTCAGAAATCACCTGGGGGTACGCGTACCTCAGTTTAAGAACCGCAGCAATAGACAATCACACATTTTGTACTTAATTTTTCTTAGGTATTCATTTATAAAACTCACAATATGTGAGATAGCTAGGCCTTTTGATTTTTAAAGTGTATTATTTGAATACTTATTGCATTAATATTTATCTGATTGCCAAACCTTCCCTTCACCTCTGACAAGACGTGTATTAATTACAACTTGTGAATGTGTAGAATGCCAGGCCTCCCGTGGTTCGGATCCCACGTTAAACTGTAGGTCCTCCATTTCATCTCACAATCACCCTACCATTACACATATAGCGTAAGTGCGTACAGTCCAAACGGGTAGTAAGACACGGTGCTAATAATAATAATAATGCATTAATTGATAGCTATGCCTAAATACTTTTTAAGCTTGATACATTAATATAAGCTCAGTAACTAATATCATCATCATCATCATAAACCGTCTCCACTCACCAGGGTGCAGTGTAAGAGCCATTTCCATCTCTATCTCTGTACACTTACGCCATGCCATGCCTCTGGCTTCCAGGTCTTGCTTCACTTGATCAATCCATCTTTTCCTTGGTCAGCCTACATGTCTCTTTTCAACCACTCTTGATACTCTTCTTGGATCCATCCTCTTAACATGTTCAAACCACAATGGTTTCACAGATTGGTGGTTTAGTATGGATCTATTGACAAATCTAATCATTTTGGATCCTATCTCTTGTTTTTTTTCAACCATCGTCCTTAGAAACTTCATATCTGCCGCCTGCGTCTGTTGTTATCTCTTATGTTTGTGGTACAAGTTTCAAGGCTGTAGATGGTTATAGGTAAGAAATACACCTGGTAAAATGTTTGCTTGAACCTTAGAGAAATGTATTTGTCCCAGAGGAGCTTCCTGATGTGGTGGTAAAATTGGGCTCCTTTTTGAACTCTATTCGTAATTCCATCATGAGATCGGCTATATTGTGTTACAACACTCCATACAGTTCGATGTTTGCATGAAAATTTCACCTGCTGACTTTCATAACAAAGGTTTGTGTGACTTATATTGAGGCCAAACTCCTTAAACTCACAATTACACGTGTTTAACTTGTATTGTACTTCTTCTTTGGTGCTTCCTCAGATCACCACATCATCAGCAAAAGCCAAAGCCATGAAGTCATTTTTGTTATTCAAAATGTTTCTCTCTCGTCATAATTTAATCTATTACAATAATAAATAACAGAGGTACCAATGTGCTACCCTGTTGTACACTTTTACTTGTCACGAACCAGTTTGAATAACCATCTCATATCTGAACACCACTCTGTCAGTATTCAAACAACATTTTAGCTCTGCTAATAAGAGTCACTGGTGCATTTCTCCTCATAAACATTCCCACAGTTTGTCCCTCATCATACTACATGGTGGCTACAGACAGGGAAAACCTGGAAAAGTCAGGAAATTTTTGGATGACAGGGAAAACAGGGAAATGTCAGGGAATTTGACTAAAAATAAGGAAAAGTCAGGGAATAAAAAAATGTCTAAAAAATATAATTAATTTCGCAACTAAACACTGAAACAAAAGTTAATAATACCTAAATAAAATAACATTTTAATTTTTTAAATAACTGATAAAACCATTTATGTTTAGTAGATAAATTTTTTTAATATGTGATCAATAATAAAGAAAAAAAGTCATCATCCGCCATTAAAACTGGAAAAACGTAGTCAGGGAAAATTTAAAAATGTAGCCTGGAAAACCTGGAAAAGTCAGGGAATTTTGTAAAATATGTTTTGTAGCTACCCTGTACTATTATATGTATTTTCTATATCTATGAAGACATGGATGATATCTCTTCCTTTTTCCTAGTGTTTCTCTATTATCATTCTAACAGCAAAAATGAAGTCCATTGTTTCTCTGTTTCCTTCTTTCTAAATGGCACTAATCACTCTGAATAACCAGTGGTGACCATGAATTTCAGCAGCTTTAATCATGTCTGAACTTAATTCATCCAAGCCAGGTGATTTACCTTTACTTATGCTGTTCAGACCATCTTCAACATCTACCCATGTAAGTGTGGACTCACTCTTTTCACTCCTGTTCTCTATTTCCGATATTTCCTATGTCTTCTCTGTTAGGTCTCTCCTTATGTACAACTGGACAAAGTGTCTTCTCATATTTTCTCTTATGTATTACTCCCTCCAAATAATTGCTCTATCTTCTTTCGCCAGAGCTTTTATTGGTGCGTATGAATTCCTTTCCTTTTCATGATTTTGTACAGGAGTATTTTGTTTCCTTGACTGTCTTCTTCCAATTTCTCAGTAAATTCTATCCAGTTTTTCTCTTTCTCTGATTTAATCATTCTTTTTGCTCTAGGTGTTCAGTACTTTTGATCTAATTCTCTCAGTTTTTTTCTTTTTTTTCATACACCTTTCTGATTATCTTTTTCTATTTATATTCTTGCCATATGTTGTTCTTTTATGGCCTCCTCAACAGCTTCGTCCCACTGAGGAGTCATTTAAAAAAAAAATGGTGCTTGTTTTTCTTGCAATATCAATTGCTGTGTCCCCAAAAGTTTCCTTAAACCTTATCCACTCTTCTTGTCCTGTTCTTATCTCATATTTAGGTAAATATTCACAGATTTTCCTTTGATATTCCACCCTTTGCTCAAGTTTTTGCAATTATCAGACTTTTATCTTTGGCTTACGTCTTGCCTTTTACACTGGTATATTTCTAAGGGTAGCAATCAGCAGCCTGTGATTGCTGGCCAAACTTTCTCCTGGAAAGACTTTCACATCTGTAATAAAGATTACAGCTTCTCTATCAGAGATAACATAATCGATCAAAGATTTCTTGTTTCCAAATCCATTGGGACCAATCACGGTTTCATACCCAGTTCTATCAAAACCCACTTGTGCGTTAAGATTTCCCATTATAATTATATTGTTCACATTTGCATGTTCTTTCAATTTATCAAAGAAAGCATCTTCCTCTTCTTGGGTACATCCATATTGTGGTGTATTTCCCTGAATTATAGTTGTCTTTTTGTTTATTTTCCGTCCGAGCTTAATTAGTGTCTCACTGGCATATTCTATATCTGACACTGCATCAACGTTCTTACTGATGATAAACGATACACCATATTGTGCTTCCTTTTAGTTCCCATGCCAGTAAATCTTGTATCCTTTTAGCAGTGATTTTACACCCTTCCCCTTTGTTTCGCTCAACCCTGAAATTTCTATCTTTCTTCTTTCCATGAAATCAAGTTCTTCACAATTAGCAATCAGGGTCTTAGTGTTTGATGTCTCAATGTTGCTTTTCTCTTTGCATAGTCTTGCTGATTATCTTTGGGCTGCTGGCAATGATTCATAGCAGAAATATGCAAAGATGAAATCATATTTGTGATAAAATTATGGTATCTAAGGCTCTTTTTGTTATTGAGAGCAGAAATAAATACTCTCCTACTGACTTGCTGGGCCTAACGCCCGAGAGGGTTTTTCTGTTGGGGTTTGCTCCTTTAGCTTTTGGTAGTCCTGTACCAAACCCGCAAAACAGCAGGTCCCTCTCACTTGGTTCAGCCATATATATGGATCTTCAAACAAACCCCTTTAAAAAAAAAGATAGCTTCTTACAAAACATTTGGAAAATATACAATAGCCTTAGTTAAAAGAAACTGTACAACTTAAGTCTAAATAAACTTAACAGTTGAAGATTATTGCAAATAATTCTGACTTCTTATCTTCTATATTGAAAGTTGTATGTCTTTGTATAAAGCTAAAATAAAATACAAACCTGAGTTTAAACAGAGTATCCTGAACATGTTGTCAGGTCAAGGTGCACACGTCTAGATCAATACACACAATTAGTGTGGGGTCTACTTATTGTACGCATATTCCTAGTAAGCCTAAAATTAAGAAAACATTTATGGGTAAAAAAAAAATGATACCATACAATAATACTAGCCCTTTATCGTCATTATTTATATGAACTTTGTTTCTATTGTGAGGTCAGAACACGAGACGTTTCCACCATAACTGCTTTCAAAAATTTAATCAAGTGATTGTTCTCCAATCAAATACATTTTCTCCCTGTCTACAACTTTAAATCAATAGTTCACTTGAATTCTATGTAATTTTAAATATCTAAAGACAAAACACATTAACATGTGGTTCATATGGTCCGCCATCTTGTTTACATTCATATGCGACTGGACTCTTCTCAATTGTTGAGGACCAGACGAAATTTCACTCGAGTACATGGATTGCAAACACCACCTGCCGTGTGATTTGGGCATATCAAATGTTGAATACAATTTGACCTATATAACAAGGTGATCTCCAAAGTTTTATGTGGAAAATCTACAGTAAAGCCTCTCAGGAAATAGGGAAAGGAACAAATACACACTTTACATCGCTGCCACTGGACAAATCAATTATCGCTCATTTACTCGACCAAGGTTTAATTCGATGGAAATTCATCAGAAGGGAGTGTGAACCGTACAATGCGCAACTCCCTACTGGAGGAAAGGGGGAGTGAATTGTTTAAGGATGATTTATCCCTCTCCTCTGCCACAAATATCCCCATCCCTAGCACCCTCAAACAGTGTTCAGAGCAAGTGGTTAAATCGTAGCTTGATACCCTTGGCGTACATTTGTAGATGCACCCCCAATTGTCCTCAGAAATTTGAATAAAACTTCATTATTTGTTGTTGACATTGCTTGTTTTAGGCTATCTTTTATGTTGAAGTAGATATTGTAGTATATGCTGATCCCCCCCCCCCACCCCCCCATTATTTGAGGTATACTGAAATGAATTAGTGCCTAATGACATGGAAATGTATAGTAGAATCACTGTACAAAAGTATAAAGTAATTGATGGTGAAGGAACTCAACCTGAAAAGATAGTTAGGCTAGTCCTAGATAAAAACAAACACACCTCTCTTCATTTCCTCTTGGCACTTTTTACACTTCCACAGTTGCAAAATGTTATGAATTTTCAGAAACATTATTTTCATATGAGATACACATTTGTGTTGTGTTTTAATGTGTCTCATCATGCGCGATATACACCCAGTCGTGTGGTGCCCAAAATTCAAATTTGCAATTTATTCAATCTTACCCCTTAAATTCATTTTCCTTCATAAATAAAATCCATGGTCAAAATTTTAACGATGAATATTAATGTTAAGAGATTGCACAGGATGTTCAAATTTTAAGTACATTAGACCTTCTTTAACATTGTCTACTACAATGTTGTTTGGTTACAATATTGTTAATAGTCTGTGAGGTTCATTTTACTCTACGCCATCCCCGATTGGCTACAGCGTTGGTTTGAAGCCATTTGAATTGTTTTCCAAACACTGATTTTCACCTGAGCTATGTGATGAGTCATGCAGGCCACATCACACACTCTCCTGCAGTTGTTGGGCGTACTGTTGTAAGCATGTTTACCATCCGTTAAGTTCTGTGTGCGCACATGGGATGGATTTGTCTTTCTTTGTGCGTGTTTAACGGTTTATAAAGTAATTATTTGTCTTGTTATGCAAGCGTTTTTGTTTATATAGTACCAGGTGAGGGGTAGAGGATAAGTCTACGACCTGAAACTAGGTGTCTTGTTGGTTTGTAGGTATTTTGTGAGCCCTTGAAATCCACCCCTAAAAAATAAGAAGGCTTCAAGCTAAGTAAAAGTAGGATACAAGATAGAAAAAAAAGTGATCAAGAAATGCAACAGCATCCTTCGCACATATTTAACACAGTGAAGGTGATGTCAGAGTCTGAAGGGGAGGATAAGCGGAGTGAGGATGCTACACCATCTGCTCCCAAACAAAAGAAGCTAATTCGGCCAGTTCTCGTGGTCAGCAGAGAGAGAGCTGCAGCTCTGGATCGAACTAAGACTTCGGATACACAGGCTACTTACATTCTCACTGCATTTGCAAAAGATTTTGGACAGTATAAAAGAGTTGTCTATAAATCAGTCATAAATCAGCAGAGCATGAATGAAATATCGTGAACAAGCAGTGTTTGAGATTCTTGAGAAGTTTTCACCATCTGTGCTATCCACTGGAATGGAAATATTTTGCCGCGTATCAGAGGGAAAGAAAATGTGGACCGCCTTCCTATTATTGTTTCTGCTGATGGAGTAGCAAAACTTCTTGAGGTTCCTAAATTTGAGTCCGGAACAGGAAAAAACCAAGCCAATGAGGTATATAAACTAATTGAGAAATGGTATGTAAAAAATTGAGTAAAGGCAATGGTATTTGACATAACAGCTAGCAATACTGGAAGACCCAATGTGACATGTATTCTTTCACAGCAGAATCTAGGGTTTAACCTCCTCTACTTGGTTTGCCGACATCCCATTCTTGAAAGCATGCTAGAGAAGGTTTATTCAGAATGTCTATCATCTAAATTCTCAGGGTCTGATAACCATACTTTGATTAGTGATGAAGAACCTAAGCTCCAAATTTACCCTTACAAGGAAGAAATTGTGAAAAACATCAACCAAGAAGTGATTACAGGAAGCTGATAAGGCTTTCCCTCATATTAATTGGAACAATGCCATCACACGGTGTAATAATATTGCACCTAGGAACACTTCATCACGCAAGATAGATGACAAGACTCATTTATTCCTTTAAACTTTTCATGTTCCGTCAAAAGTTTAAACTCCTATCAGTAGAATAAAATGGAGTTTGCCGTTTCATTATTTTTGGATTGGTTTTGTACATCAGATTGTTGTTTACAGCTCCAGACATTGTTAAGGCCCACGAAATGACATTAGTTTGATGAAATATATCTCTAAATTCAGGCGTATTGATCATGTAGTTTCAACTGCAGCAGAAAAAGCATTTTCATGACACCTGTGGTATGCAAGTAAAGAACTTGTTGGCTTGGCCTTTTATGATCCGTTAGTTTCTGAAGAAGAAAAGAAGATTATGTGACAATCATTGCTAATAAAGGAAGAAGTATTATATGAGACGTCGAGAAGATGTCTATATAGGATTTTGTTAGTGCCAATACAAAACTATTTTTCGACATTCTTGCTTTCTTACAGTCATATGTGAAGGGACCTCCAGCAGAATAGAAGGAAAGTGTTGATTTAAAAACAGCGCTGGAGATTGTAAAGGGCCTTCCAGCAATCAACGATTTCAGGAGTATTCTTGATGCAAGACTCCAACACAGCTATTACCACATCGAGGATCAAAAGCAATACCTTTTACAAGTTGTCGAACAGCATCATTCACAATATCCCAACCCTAAGAAGGAAACACTGAATGCCAGCAAAAGTTAAAGTGCCTGCTAATTAGTGTTGCTAGTAAAAAGCTTTGTTGTTTGAGAGATAATGCTTTTAGAGTGACTTTATTAATATATTTTCCAAATAGTGACTATTTGCTTAATCTTTGTAATGTTTGTGCTACCCCTAAATAAATTCCTATGCATCTGAAATTGTATTATAATAATTAACTCTAATAAATTAACAAATTAAGAGGGTAAGCCCTACTAAAATACCTTTTTAAATGTTTTATTCTATAAGTGAGAACCACCCTGTACATTATTTCTACACTATTTGAAGTATAGGATACATAATACTATAGAGGGGGGAGAGAGAGAGAAGGAAATAGAAACAAATATTTATCTTAATGATCAGCAGGGCTAGGATTTTGATGACCTGAAAATGATCAAAGAATTCTAAAAAAATGACTTGAAGTTTTTTAAAAAATTACCTAATAAACTGGACAAAAAACACACTTTTCGACATTTATTGAAAATACATATCCAATGAAAAGTCTTTTTAAACTAAATTATTCCATTCTGTCGAATATCATATTTACAATATCTGCTTCAAAAGTAGTAGACCAACCCAACCCCCGTCAGCCTAGTTGCGGGCTCTCACCAGGAATGTGTACTTTACAACCACTAAGGCAAAGAAGATACAAAGTTCATTGTCTACATTATCTTCTCACACCGACAGAATGATGTGTGTTTAAAAATGTATGCATTAAAATAATGAATGTGGTATTTTTTTAAATTTTTCATCTATATGAATGCTTTAAAAATTACTCAAAAATGATTCAAACTAAGAAAATACTACCTACCTAAAATTCAAAAATGACCAAATATGACCAATAAAATATAAATTTGCACATCCAGAGGATCATGAACAGAAGGTATGTAGCTATTGTAATTTGTCTGTGAATAGAGAAAAAATAAAATAAAAAAGACATCAAAATCCTGGCCCTGTAAATCAGTGTCCTTAGAAAAGAAATTAAAGTTACAACAAAAGAGGTTTGACATTTTAATTCATTAAATAACCATAATTGAATTAATTTAGTCAACACTTAGTTTGAATATAAATAAACATTTCTTGATAAAATACCATTTCAACATCAATGAATGACAAATGAAGTGATCGTAGTCTAGATTATCTTTGTTGAGGTTCAATAAAAGAACATACAATATTTAAATACAAATACATGTTAGTCTTCAAACCATCACTACCACAGTCAGCTTCACTATCTAGAGATTTTGATATAGTCAACTTTCGACTCTACGACCCCTGGAATAATGTCCCTTTTATAGGGAACCGTGGATAAAAGGTTCAAAAATTTTAAGGAAATTGGCTGTAAAATGTGTTTGTTGCACTTATTTAGGTCGCTGCGTTGTGGTTATCTTTGTGAGCACTCTATTGCTAGTAACTGTGGTGGGAAAGGTATAAAAATAGACACCACCCATCAGTGCCAGCCAATAGCATTTGACTATGTCCACCCCCTCCCACAAGCAAGACAATGTTTCCTTGCGTGCGACTGCCGCTACATCACGCACCAGGCTTGTTTTTGCCATTGTTATTTAGATTATCGATTTGGTTACGTTTTTGGTTTGATTTTGTGAACAATTTTTGACAACTCACACTATTGTTTTTGCTATTGTTATTTCGGTTTGATTTTGTGAACGATTTTTGATGACCCACACTATTTTTTTATTTGATACAAACTTATAATTTAGACGAAATGAGTGGAAAGCGGACCTTATTGACACTCATGAAGAAGTATGAGATCATCCAGGAATTGGATGAGAAGACGATTACAAAGACGGAGATTGCGCGGTGGCATGGCATCCCTAAGACGACACTTTTCACGATTCTCAAAATGAGCGAAGACATTGTAAATGCAGTGCAGAAGGAAGGTCACAATGTAAAGGCCAAAAATTTTAAGGGTGCAACCCACGCGAATCTGGAGCAGGCTATGCTGGAGTGGTTCAGGCAGCATAGAGCGCAAAACGTGCCTATAAACGGACCAATGATGCAGAGGAAGGTTGATGAATTTGCCCTGAGGTTAGGTATAGAAAACTTTAAGTGTTCAAGTGGGTGGCTAGAGCGTTTTAAAGTGCGCCACAAAATATCCAGCCACAAGGTCGTCGGTGAAAGCACATCGGTCGACCCAACACCAATGAGGGAGTGGATCCCCTTGCTCAGAAACACCCTTAGGTGCTATCAGCCTCAAGATGTATACAACACTGATGAGCTGGGGATGTTCTACAACCTCATGCCAGATCACACTCTTGCTGTGAAAGGGGATAAATGCAAGGGTGCGAAGAGGAGCAAGGAGCGCCTCACCATCTTTATGTGCTGCAAAATGGACGGAAGTGATGAGATGAAGCCTCTCGTGATCAGGAGGTTCAAGAAACCCTGGGGTTTCAAGGGCAACATCCTGCCTTGTGACTATGATTCTATTATTATTATTAGCACCGCGTCTTACTACCCGTTCGAGTTACACGCATTTATGCTAATGTGTAATGGTAGGGTGATTGTGAGATGAAATGGAGGACCTACAGTTTAACGTGGAATCCGAACCACGGTGGAGGCCAGGCATTACCCACATTCACAAGATGTCTTGTCAGAGGTGAAGGAAGGGTTTGGTAATCAGATAAATTTGTGCCGGGACCGAGGATTGAACCCCGGCCGCCAGCACAAAAGTCTGACACCTTACCCCTAGACCGCCAGGTCACCTATTATGATTCTAATAAAAAGGCATGGATGACCTCGGGGGTGTTCATGAGGTGGCTTCAATTGAAGATGGACGCTGCGAATAGAAAATTTGTGTTCTTTATCGACAAACTCAGAAACATCAAGCTGATGTTTCTGGCAAAGAACACCACCAGCATGCTTCAGCCCCTGGACCAGGGAATAATTCTGCAAGTGAAGGTGAAGTTCCGCGAGATGCTTGTGCGGAGTATGGTGTGGAACCTTGACACGGGCAATGAGGTCAATAAGTGGGATGTGATTCAGGACCATGGAAAGAATCCTCGCCAGTTGAAGGGCTGTGAGACCGGCGGTAATCGCCAACTGCTTTCGACACGCCCACTTTGTCCTACCAGTCAACGAAGACGTTGCCGTCCGTGTGTTTCCCACCACTGCCAGTGCTTAAGACCCAGACAACCCACTGCCAGTGGGCGCCATTTCCCAGCCAGGCCCCTCCATGGAACCGTAGCCTGGCTCAACAACAGCACCTTCGCCTGCCCACCTGACTTTCACCTGGCTGTGCGACGAGAAAATGTGACAGAGCTTAGCCCCAGACTGCACGTATGAGGATTACATAGCAGCAGATGATATCACAGTTTGGGGCACCCTCGATGACACTGAGAAGAAGCAGGCCTCCATAATGGACTTCTTCAAGAAATAGGTAGGTTTTTTTCACATGTTTAATAAAAAATGCAAATTTTGCATATGAGGGTCGGGGTTGAACAAAATCGGTTAAAATTCCAATAACGACCCCTTCAAAAAACAACCCTTTTCCAGGGAACCGTGAAAGGTCGTAAAATTGAGAGTTGACTGTCACTAGAAAAGATTCTTACAGATCACAAAACTTAAAGACTAGAATAAATGACTTTTTTATGTCATTATATACATTATAAAGAAATAAAAGAGATCACAACATTAAAATATGACTAGATATAAAATAAAATACAAATGTTTTCTTTAAATAGGCCTACTTAACTTATTCAAGTTGAATATCTTGTTTCTAGTTTCAATTTTCATAGGAAGAGCGTTTAAAAATTCAAACTTTTTTTTTGCGGCCAACAATGGTAACATTTACCTATATTATTAGTGTTATTTTATAGGCGTTAATACAATTCAAAAGTTAAAGCATAAATAAAATTACATAAAAGTAGATTTAGTAACATTTTCAGCTGTCAAATAAGGCCCTTCCTATGAATATTGGAGTGTAAAGATTCCAGCCTTCAGTGGTATACAAAGTGATCTTAAAACTTCACTTGACCTCTTTAATATTCTGTTTTTATGGTCATAGAGTACAAAAAAATACAAAACAAAAAAAAGTATTTTATTGCATTCAAATTATGTACACAATAACTTAAGAAAATTGTTAATAAAACAGATAAATATAAAACCAAGGTGGCTACTAGACGAAAGTTTTTAAATTCTGTTATATTTCCAATACCATACATTCAGTGTTTGTGTATTTTCAAATCCATTATATATGAAGTCAGTATTAGAGTCTGTATGTTAAAATAGGCAATTCTATGCAGTGATATTCTAGTTTAGGTTGGTACCACTTTTAAATGTGTTTTTTTTTTTTATCTGATCTGTGTCTACGTCTATGAACTTGTGTAGCAGTTGAGTCATGTTCTTAGTTATTATAACATATATTGTCAAGTCTAAAACCTGTTAATTATTTCTATAAACTTGTGTACTCAGACAAGAGCTACCTTCAGAGATCCGTGAAATCTTTTTATTTTTTGCTGTAATAATACACCGCCATTCATTTTTCAACATGAAACCATGTCCTACAGCTAGCGAGGATGAAGTTTAAACTACAAAAGAATTCACCCAGAAATAGGATAAAAATTACTCTGAGTTGAATGTGCTAAGCTAATACTTATGTTGGAAAAGTTGTTGACAGCGTTACATCTATGTCTACACTAGCATCTAAAAATGGGTATTTGTGGAAACATTTAAGAACCTATGTTTGATACTTATCTAGCTTTTCTGATTTTGAACTCATTGCATCAAGTTAGTGTATATTTCAATTTGTACAATCTCAACCATGAATGTGTATTATATAAATTACATTGCTCATAGATCAGAACAGTTTTGAAATCAAATAAAACATATCTACTAACTAACAGAAACTGGGGGGGAAGATTAGGGCAGCATTATAAACTTGCATTTGGACACTTTATAGACCCCCAAAATTTCATAATAGGTTTACATCCGTCAATAATGAACAATGCACAGTAGGGTCTGTGTATTTTACTACATAAATAGGAGTATTAATTTGCTTACTGTATTAGGTAAATACCTGTTAATATCAGCTTATATGCAAGGATTGACCTTGGCTGAGATTTCTACATGATTACAACTGGCTTGTGTGCGTTTCTCTACCGGTACAGGAACACGAAACAATTTGCCCCCTGGCATGCACACGCACACCTTGAACTGTGCAGCCCTAGAGATCCCTCCTGAGGGGTTGACTTGGGCGACAGGGATATTCTTAACATCCAGGGACACACCTTCGCGGCCACTCAGGATCACACTTCCGTTAACACTTTTCAGAAATATATCTTGATCAGCAGACCATACAATTTCCCTTCCATCCACGTGTGTGCCTTCATTACCGCGCAGGAAAGCATATTTATCCGCCTGTATGTCAAGACCGGATGAGACAGGACTCGTTATTCGGTGAGTTTGGACCATCTTTACATCCAAATGCTCAACTCCTCGGGGGAGGCCGAAATTTGGAAAACCCGTAGAGAAAATGGGGTGTCCTGTCGTCGGGTCTCGTACTTCGAAAGATTTAATGCCAGCAATGAAGGTACTGTTAAGTCCAACAGAGATTTTAGGATCTACTTTTCCGCCACTGTCTATGACGTTAATAAAAACTGAGCCGCTGTCGCCAGTTAGTTCAACAGGACATTCGTCAAATCCTTCCAGCTTGCCGTCCCGTTTGTAGATTGTATCCAAGTCGGTGTTTCCGTAAAACACGACCAGAGACTCTTCCGGAACTAATTCAAGGCTCTCCATGCCTTGTCCTAGTCGAAGCACGCCCAGAATTATGAAGGTCAACAGCAGGTTCCCCAATGACAAGACAAAGAGCAACATCACCAACGTCCAGAAAGCGTAAGTTTTCCTTCCTCGTAAACCAGTCTTATGAAGGGACTGTTCGTGTACAGGGACATATCCAGCTCTGATAAACAATAAAAACATAGTTAGTCCGCATTACTAAATTTTTATGAACAATTTTACACATTCTCATAATAAGTAGGTAATTCTTGATTGCAACATGTATCTCACATTATTTAGTTATATAAATAGCCGTGTACATTTTGGACAGCAAGTCTACAATATGTGCAATCACCTGGTGTTCATAGTTGAAAGAGGGTCTATGTACCTACATGGAAACAACATTTTATAGCTACAAAATAAAGTAGCAGAGCATTTATATATGACAGGGAAAAATTATAATTAACTTTAAATATAAATGAAGGAATGTATTATTGTAATCTAAATTTCAGGGCTATACTGAGTAGGATGTTTTGTTGGTTCAAACACCTCTTAAAATTATTAATAATGTATTTTTTTAATCTTCCTAAATGCTTGGGCTATAAGCTTATTAGTAACTCACAAAATTCACAAAGCCTTAAAACATAATTTAACTTATGTTAATAAAAATCATTTTAGAAATATTTAAAATAAATAAATCTAGGCTACTTGATATCATGTTTTCATGTGTGTTGCAATGCAGGTAGAAACACCCTTCCCCCTTCATATACCTCCTTTATTTTTTTCCACAAATCTGTGAAATTCAGTAGACTACTTGTAGTTTTACTAAATTATGCATTTATTCCTTTGAAAAAATATCTATGAAATTAGTATCTTACATACTAGTTTAATGATATACATTCAAATTTGAAAAAGAAACCTAGGGTAACATAAACAAAATAGTTTAAAATATTCCAGTGAATCTAAAAAAAATTCGTGGAACATATTTAATTTACTTTGGGCCAGATTATCTTTAATTATTCTCAAAAAAGAGAAAATACATTTACTTAGTTATGTTCACCATACCCATAATGAGGGCTGAGTGTTCTTTTTATTTGAAGGTTTGTATGTACATGTAAAAGAGCAAGAACAATTTTTCTTATGCAGACTATTTTTTAGTTATTTTATTTTATATGAGCTATGTAGATTTTAGCATAGTATTATAAAGAAAGTAACATTTTTTAAGAGTGGTTAATTTACATTAATAATAAGCTAATAATAATTGTAATGTAAAAATATAGAAAATTAGAAGGGGGGTATAAAAAAATTATAAATAAATTGACTGACAGCAAAATAAGAGTGAAACAATATAATCATAAATTTCTGATTAAAATATAAATGAAGACTAAAATGAATATAATACAGCTATGAAAATTATAGTGAAAAGAAGTAACATGCAATAAATTTATATATTTAAAAAAAAACAACAAAAACGCTTCCCAACAACATTAATACTCATGATAAACACATATAAGTATAGTAGAGTCTCAATAATCCAACCTAAACGGGGCCGACGGATGGTTGGATTACCAAAATGTCAGCTAATACGGAAACAGGTGAAGGAGGAGGGGGTAAGAGCAGAAAAACAAATCCAGATTACTGCAAATATAAGTGCAGAATCGATATAAAATAAGGTTTGTTAGTAATTATTCTAAAGTACAAATACAGTACTGTAATCCAATAAATGATAGAACTTTTATTTTATGTAAACAAAACTTTGGATTTAAAATTATTGTATGTGGTACCTGTAATTAAATTCATTTGACTAATAATTGATAATTACATCTTGAAACACTGAAACTATGCAGTAGAAACAATAAAATACCCAAAACAGCAGCATGAAATACAACAAACAATATGCCAAGTCAAACAGGGTTGTTGCCTTGTTCCCGGCGGAAAGGGAGGCAACATGAGAGCATGCTACATACATATTGCCTCCTTTTACCATAGTGTAAAGTAGCCTCAATACCACCAGGTAATCTGAATATTTTGTTGCACTTAATACACGTTCTATTTTGAAAATTCCTTAGCAATCCATGCTCTATAAATGTTGAAAATAATTGGAAATACTCCTCTTCCAATATCAACGCAATGATAAATTAAATATATTGATTTGCAAAAGTTGTGCTTGTTATGAAAAAAATTAAAATGTTGTAGTTGTCATGGTTTTTCATCTTTAGTCAAAATATGTGTGAACTATTTCCTGTCATTTTACTAAGTAGATTTTTAATCTTATAATTATAAATTAATTTAAAAAGAATCGTAATATTGGTACAATTTGAATTTCCTATTATTTTTGTTCCTATTACCTACTAATAAAATTAATTGTTTGACAAGGAACTAGAGCTTATCTAATGCACACTATTTCTAATAATATTTATGTTAAAAGTGTGAGTTTAAAAACGGAAGTTTTCACGCTATTCCCAATAAAATTTGTGTTAAAAGTATGAGTTTTAAATTATTTTCTCGGTATAATGGTTGGAAAAACTAATATCCATTTCTAAGTTATGGACGTTTTAGCTTTTAAGTTAAAGACATAATTTTTAGTAACTATAGAAGGAATTAATTTTTTCCTAATAGATAATTGTTTACCTGAAATTACTGTTATGCTGTCTAGTAATATTTCGTTTAATCAAAGCTTTGTCTCTCAAAGAAAGGGTGGTAAATCCTGTCTCAGAAGCAACATCAGACATTGGGGATGCTCTTGAATTTGGTAAAGTTGACATTTCTCCAGAAAGTAATGTCTGTAACAAATAAAATATATGTTCACCATGGTAAATACATTTTATTGTGGATACAAAATTGTGTTTCTTTTGAGATTTAATAGGTAAATAGGGGGAATACAAACTCTTTATTTTGTAAACAAATAGCAGAAGCTGCTCATAGTCGATATAATTATTATCGAGTCGATGACGGAAGAAGGCTTTGGAAAAAAACAAATATTTCTTAAAATAAAACTTTTATTGATTCCATAAAATCAGTAACTAAACTATTAATTACTTTTTTTTAATGGAATTTGAGCATAAAAATATTTAAATATATCTAACATTTGATAAATATATATTGATAAAATTTAAGTTTTAGAAGTTGGTTAAATTGTTTAATTTTTTGTGGACTTACTTTATTGCCTTGTTTTTTTTTGTTTATATGCTTCGTAATCATGGCATCTGAGAGGTATAGTTTCTCTTTGACGACATTTAGGTGAGTAAATGTAAAATACCATATATTATATATCTCAACCCAGTTTTTTAAATTGTCTGTATTTAAATCTTTTCTTATTATATCTAGTTTGTGTAGGTATCTATTCTTTATGTCGTCCTAATGTGCTCAAGTGGTAGGCCCTATTGAAAATCAATTATTTTGCGGTGTAATAACTTTGAAAAATTGTCTGCAAACTCTAAGTTAAATTTAAAAAAATGACTTATGGAAAATTTAAGACATAGGTTGTATCCGAATAGTCTACTTCACGCGCCGTCGACCCTTGACGTTCACTCGTTAGTTGCATTAGCAATCACGTGATCCAAGTGCAGATCTGTCCGAATAGTTAAGAAATTTGCTAATACACCCCTCACACGTCCTTTAGTCCAAGGGCGATAGCAAGTACCCTTGACACGCCGTCGAGGCGGTGTTTGATCGGCAATTGGTTAATTTTTCGTCTGCTAGAGCGAGAGCTCCTAGAGTAATGTGATATTTAATAATGTATGTTAAATATACTGATTTCTTTGTAGTGTTGTAGAGTTTGTATTTTGTTGTGTTGGATAGTTTGGCTAATTTGTCATGTGCAGTGAAAATAAGTCACCACAAATCTGTAAGAGGCCTACGATAATTCGGGCTGATAAATGGCTTTTAAAATAGTTTCTAAAATCATTGGGCGGAAGCAGCATTGCGAACTCAAGGGTGTGAAAATGATATTTTGCTGTTCAAATAGTCTGTTGCAGTCCTCGATCTCAAGTGCGTGTTAAATGTAAAGTCATCAAGTCAAGTGTACTTGACTATTCGGATACAGAGTATCTTTGAGTTTTAGTTCGTTCATTTTATTGCATTGCAATAATGGAATCTTAACAATAATATTATTATTATTATTAGCACCGCGTCTTACTACCCGTTCGGGTTATACGCACTTACGCTAATGTGTAATGGTAGGGTGATAGTTTAACGTGGAATCTGAACCACGGTGGAGGCCTGGCATTCCTCACATTCACAAGATGTCTTGTCAGAGGTGAAGAAAGGGTTTGGCAATCAGATAAATCTTTGCCGGGACCGAGGATTGAATCCCGGCCGCCAGCATAGAAGTCTGACACCTTAACCCCTAGACCGCCAGGTCACCTTAACAATAATAATTTCTCTCTGACAAGATTTAGGTACTCTAAGTAAATTAAATATATAGGGGCCTACCAAGCTTACACTTATATTTCTATGTTTTTTTAAATTTCTTCACTTATACTTTACTATCTGCATACAACATTGTATTTAATTTTTTATGACCCAATTTTAAAAATTACACATTATTTGCAAGGTAGATTTATGCCAAACATGTATTGTTACATTATTATCTTGCACAGACAAACAGTCTAAATCATTTAAATTAGTGGTTAGGGAATAGTTTCACTTTCTTTTATATAAAAAAAGCTAAAAAATACTCCTATTACTAAAGTTTTTTTTTTGCACCACAGCATGTAGACCTACTAATTACGCTAATGAGTTAAGTATGAGGAAGGTTGAATCTAGAGGACATGTACTGGCCTTGGTGTGGAGGGAGAGTGGAAAACTATTTTAGGAAAAATCAAACCTCAGTACTCCCGACTGGGAAGAAAAGAGCCCTTGAAGTGTAAGGGCATGCTTAATAGGACATACTTTGTATCCATAGTCACATATGCAGCAAAAATATGAACATTGTATGTAAGAGAGACTAGGAAAGGGAATAAAGTTTGTGAGGAGCTGTCACAAGTAGAAACAAGATTGGGATTGAAGTTATCTGGGAAAGAGTGGAAGTACAGGAATGTATGAGATAGTAGAAGAAGCAAGACTGAAATGGTAGGCCTATGGTCATGTAATGAGGAGTGAAAATGAGAGAATGTGAACCCTCCTTAACTAAAATAAGGAATAAACAGAAGGTCCAAAAAACAATGAATAACAAGGGGGCAAAATAAGGGGCATTAGGAGTGAGCGATTGGAGTTCTGTCCTTTGAATGCCTGAGATCAAAAATTCGAAACTCAGATCTCGCAACCCACACCAGTTGCGGAAGTAAATATATGAACAGTCAACCTCGTAGAGCTCATTAACCAAAAGGTATACATCCCAAAACTACAGTAAAACGAAAAGACATGTAAAAATACACTACCTATGAGTATGGTGAACCATTAGACTACTGCAAGAACTAGTTTTAAGTTGATATTTATTCATCAAGAAGTTAATATCATATGAAAATATATAATATATTATATGGAGATAATCTTTGAAATATACAAGAAGCTTTCGACAAACTACCATTCCCACATTCTGACGACATGCAAATTTTTAAAAGAAAAAACATTAATAAATTATTTTGAGCGCCAGCATTAAAGAACAACAACATAATCAAAAGTGGCTTTAGCTCGACAACAACCTTATCATAATGTCAAGACTTTCCATTAGTAAAAATTCTTTACGGACTAACTAGCAAAATACATTTCTTATAAAACATAAGAATTGATCCAAAAATATCTTAATAATCTCAGAACAATTACCCCCTATTCCATTATTCGGTTAACGCTAAACAATCTCATTATGATAACAAAATATTCCATAGAACTTCTCAAAAGACAATTAACTAACCATATGTTGAAGATTAACGATTTCATAGTAAAATAAGATCATTCTACGCATTATGTAAATTTAAGCCCAGTTAATAAGTCCCAATTATTTACAAAAGGTCAAAATAACAAATATGTAACTAATGGAACTCAATATTGACATTATTTCACAAAGTTAAAGATATCTATAATATCCTAAGTTCAATGATCGATCCCTCCCAGAGCAAGTAATTAAATCGACATCTCAACAATCGATGTTATTGACACGACTAAGTTACAAGTTAACCACATAGAAAATAAAAAAACAGATCTTATCTTTATTTAAAGCATTTAAGAAATGGCCAAAAGAGAGTTTTGAAATATGCAACAAAAATTTTAAATAAAGGTAAAATATACTAAAATTGCCAAAGAGAATTTAGACCTTACATTTTAACAATCTGAAGCCGGGGCTTCTACTTCCCCAAATATAATCAAGTCCAAGAGTGACGACTGGTTGTCCTGCCACCACTATATATACAACACAACACAACACAGAGAAAATAGATGACAGGAAAAAGAGTGGGGGACAACATATGGAACACTCGGGAACAATACACGCATGACAACATAGCTTCAAAACAGTTTCTTAGACCTTCGAGATTATCCTAGAACATAGACAAGTAAAGTGTCTTTGCCTCTAGAGCTCTTTGC
The DNA here is from genome assembly GCA_901482245.1 of Timema douglasi. Taxonomy (NCBI): domain Eukaryota; kingdom Metazoa; phylum Arthropoda; class Insecta; order Phasmatodea; family Timematidae; genus Timema; species Timema douglasi. The sequence continues at coordinate 23,096 of CABEEJ010000198.1, forward strand.
ATCTCAAGTTTTTTGTTGTACATAACAACACTGGTGGTCAGTCTTAATTCAAGCCACAGATGTGCGTAGTTGTGATTGATATTTTCTCGCGTTGGTGTTCTGCATCGGCACTGGGGGGGGTGCATTGGGGTAAGAAACAAGTTTCTCTTCAATTCTTGTAGCCCAGTGCTACAAATGGTGGAGATGAAGTAGGAAAAAGTCTGCAGGGGAGACCAAGGAAGCAATGGAAAGATCAGATTACAGAAAGTGTGCAAGTGAGAAAAGAATGGTAGAGATTAAAGGAGAAAGGTGGAAGGATAGCGTAAATTGGAGGCATTCTACCAAACATCCAGCCGCAGGCTGGAAATAAAGTCTGTTCACGGTAGGAATTGTTTTCTTAAAGGCCCTTTTCCCTTACCAGAAATCTATTATATAGTAGGATATTGGTAGGAAAAAGGACCTTTTAAAGAGTAATTCTTACTGTGAATAGAGTATAGTTGTTGAGATCCACAGTTAAGCTCTACATCTTCTTGACTCCACATACTTTTAAATGTTATTTGAAAAAACACCTTGGAATTAATATTAATTTATTTTGTTTGCTGTTATAGTCCTTCTGGGAAGTTGGTGCAGATTGAATATGCACTCGCAGCTGTTGCAGCGGGGGCACCATCTGTTGGCATCAAAGGTGGGTATTTGGTTACAATCATGGAGCTTCACAAACCAGCACCACCAAATAAACAGGGTTCCCAGTCACTTGGAAAATTGGGAAAACGAAAGGGATTCCACCAAAATTGATAAAAATGTTGGAATATTGATGAATTTGTGATACCTGAGTCGTCATAATAATCTGTTTCTAGCCTATGTTTGGGTCAGTTTAAGTAAAATACCTTCATCTTCCTCTATCCTTCCACCATTTTCCCTCCTTTACTTGCTTCCATTCTTATCCTCTCACTTGCACACTTTCTTTATCTACTCTTCCCATGTATTTTTTGACCTCTCTTGTTGTATTTTTTTCTACATACTTCATTTACAAAATTTTCTTTGGTATACTCTCTTTCTCCGTCTTAATTACATGCCCATTCTATCTTAGTCTTGCTTCCTCTGCTATCTCATGTAGACTTACTTCCTGTACTCCCACTCTTTCCCAGATAGCTTTTTTCCTGATCTTGTTTCTCCTTGTGACAGCTAATGCTCCTCACAAACTTCATTCCCATGGCCTCCACTTTCCTAGTCACTGTTACATTCATTGTCCATATTTCTGCTGCATATGCGGCAATGGGTACAAAGTATGCCTTATACAACACTTTCTTACACTTCACTGGCACTTATCTTCGTCATTGCAGGTCTCTTCACACTTACAGAACAATCCTCTCTGCTCTCCTCTTCTCATTAGATCCTCTCTACTTCCACCTTCTGCCTCAATCACCCTCCCAAGATATTTTATATCCTGCACTTTTCTCAATTCTACTCTACTCTACTCTACTCTACTCTACTCTACTACATTCAACTTTATAACTTTACTAGGCCTTATCCTCTTCCTTGTCATTACCAACACTTTACCATGCTGAATTTCATCCCACACTCTTTCCCTTCCTCATTCCATACCTGTAGCTGTTCCTGTACTTCCTTTTCCTTCTACCCCCATACCATTAAGTATGTATCAAACATTATGGCTTTCATTCTTTCTTCGTCGAGTTTTCTTGCCACTTTATTCATGACCATTTCCATTACTATTACAAATATTAGTAGTGAGAAGGCACTCCCCTGCTTCACTCAATCCATCCTCCAACTATCAGTCTTAACACAACTCCTGTTATCCTAATACATTCTTTTCACTCTCATTACAACTCCTTTTTTCCACTATGGACTCCTCCATCACTTTCCAAACTTCTCCACATCCATAGATAACATTACCAAATCTTTCCCAAACTAATACCTTCTTCTCATCAGATGTCATATGGCAAAGATAAATACTTTTGTAGACCTTGGTTCTCTAAATCCTTGTTCTCCCTCTTACCACCTTCCTATCATTTTATTTCTTATTCTCATTTCCAATATCTTCTCTATATTTTCGTACATTGGTGCATCAGCGTTAACCCCCTATAATGTTTACACCTCTGCCTGTCGCCTTTCTTCAAAATAGGTTATGTAACTCCCTTCTTCCTGTGCCTTGTTCTCCTTCCAAATTACTCTCAGCATCCTTTATAACCATTGAATACCTACTGCACCTGTATAATCCATTCACGGTAGGAGTTGACTTCTGAAAGGTCTTTTTCCCTACCATAAATCTACTATATTGTAGGATATTGGTAGGAAAAAAGACCTTTCAGAGAGTAATTCCTACCGTGAATGGATATTAACTCTTATTATTTCTACAGTCATTTAGTCCATATCCGGTGCCTTTCCGTGGTTCGTCCTCTTTAATGATATGTCCTCCACCAGTGGTGCAGAATATGTTCAGTGATCCAATATTCCCTCAGGACATAACATTTTCATTAAAAAAAATTCTCAAAAAAACCATAGCACTCAAAATAAAATATTGAATATGTTATATAGGCTGAAGGGAATAAGGATTATTACCTACTACATGGTTTGGAAAATTCAAATTCAAATATATTTTTATAGTAAGCCTACCTACCTTATACAAATTTAGTTGCTTCTCAGAAATGGCAACCTTCCCGTTTCCTTGTGTGTATTACATATTGTTATTAATTGTTCATTGATACCAGTTGGCTTACCTGTCAGGGGTGCAGAATATGTCCGAATGCACAAACGAGGTTCAGAGGAAATTAAAGCAGTCCTGGGGAAATTTGGGGCAGGGAAAAGTCCAACAATTTTGTTGACGTTTTTAGTACATTCTGGTTCTGATGTGGTAGTTTCATTTGACACTCAACACTCACAATATGTGCCATAGTGGGGCAGTGTCGGTGTAAGCACAAAGAGTTGCGGTGTCTAGGGGCTAAGATAATGTGTCAGAGTTCTAGATAAGAAGTCAGAGGTTGAGATCAGGGGCAGAGAAAAAATCTAATAATTCAACCTGGCTAATGGCGTAGTTGAGTGTTGAGTCATAACTCAACTACCCTACTGCAGGTGTTTGGTAGCTATGGTGGGCAGGTGGTGGAGGGTAGGGAAGGGTGAGCGATGTTTTGTTTTAGTTTGAATTCAGTCATCCGTTAAATCACGGCCTAATTACACAGCGATGTGCACGCAGTTATTTAAACTCGTGACATGCGTATTGTAATAATTGTGTAGCCATTAAATTGTTGTTTTTAGTGGACCTATTAAGGTTTGTACATTGTACATTAGATAAATGTTTATAAAAAATTAGATGGTTTAGTGAAACAAATGTTTTATGTCGACTTTTAAGAGCGAACAAGACGTCAACTGTGCTTATTGTATGTAAATGGCGTGGCAGACGTGATAAACTCGGGTATCACATGTCTAATAAACATCCCAAAGAAAAACCTAGATGTAAGGATCAAAGAAGTATTGCACGTTTTGTAAAACATAAATTATTTGATCAGGAAAAACTAATAGTCGTAAATAGCGATAGTATTTCCCCTAGTGTGGTTGATAGTGATAGACCTTGCAGTAGTGGCAAGTTTATGAAAAAACAAGAAGTCTATAAAAATCAACGATTAAACCAAGGCCTCTCGGAATTACACTCAATTGCCTCTTACTCTCCAGATGTAAGATTCCATGTAGGACCTAATTTCTCCTCTTCTACTATTTCTTCTTGCTTTCACCCATGGTTATTTTTCTTCATATCCTGTTTCAATGTTCTTCTTTCTTCATCAATCATTCCAACTTCTTGTCTTTTCTCATTCCTCCTGTTCCTTAACTTGGTTAAATAACACCTTACTTCTACATCACGTTCCAGCATTTCTGTCCATTTTTGCATTCAATTGTCCTGACTTCTCATACCACTTGCTTCATGCTTTTTCTCTTCTCCCTATATTCTTTCTCTGTTTCCTCATTACTATTCTTAAAACTCCTTCTGATTGCTTTATTCTTCTCCTCTCTTGCTTCCTTCAGGCTTTTGTTCCACCAGGGTGTCTCCTTCCTCTTCCTACTAGTCCTCTCACGTACCTCCTCTGCAGCTCCCATCAAATTTAGCTTACACCTTTCCTATTACACCTCTACACTTTGCTACTTATACTTGGTCATTAAGCTCCTTGCCTCTCTTAGGTACAGCTCTCCATCCTCTCCATTTTTTAGCTTCCACAGCCTTATTCTTCTTTTTTTCTTACCGTTATCTTTCTCCTACGTTCCCATCCCTTGGTGTCTTCCACCAACAACTTATGGTCACAATCTAAGGACACACTTGTTATTACCACGATGTTTACGGTCTACCTTTTCATTTCTTCACCCCTTCAAGAGTAGTCTTAGCTCCCTATCCCAACTGTATCTAGTGATCTTATGGCTTTCTCTTTCCTTATTATACCAGTTGTTTGCCTTGAGTGTAATTTTGAAATAAAAATATATATAAAACATTGATTCAAACACATTGTTTATCCACCCCCCACATCATCTTGAAACATTGAGTTGAGTCCCTATCGAGCTCAAATCATCTTATTTTATACACCAGCGGCTCTCAAACTGTCTTTAGATTGTACCCCTTGGCCATGACTAAAAGTTTAATGTACCCCCAAGATAAAAACACCTCCAAATGACAGGCTTTAAAAAATATGACCACAGGTTAACATATTGAGCTATTTATAATCTATCGGAGAAAAATATCAGTAGTCAAAATATGTCAAATGTGACAAAGCTATATAGAAAATCCTACTATTATAGCCTTAACACATAATTTTACTGTAAAAAGTCTATAGAAAAGTTTTATACATTTTCTTCACAAATCTGTTCAAAAATAAAGAAATAAAAGTAAACCTAAACACAATATTTTCAAATAAAAATTTGTAATAGTAATTCTGGAGCTGATATATTATGAATCCCAAAGTTTTTCCAGTGAAAAGGCTGTCGTTACTTGGCTTGACACAACTTTTTGATGTCAGGCTGTCTAAATTTAGCTTATTGCTGTACTTAATTCCAAGTACACCACGAATGAAAAATCACTCTCACAGAGATCTGTTGTTGAGAAAGGCATTATGAACTGTTAATGTAGAAGGTGTCAAGTTGAGGGTTGAATGTTCTCAGAAATTGGTCTCCATCCGAGAGCAAATACAGGAAAAAGAGAGGTGGAAATACACTAATTTTTTATCATTACTTTTAAACTGAAATTTGTGTTATATTTTTGAACACAAACAATGATAGCTTAAACAAATAAGATGATTTGCCATCATGATAACTGTCCTACTTGACCCTAATACTATTTTTGCTAGGGGCTAGTGAACTTATAATTTACCAAATTTTAATTTCATAGCTTTCTTGACTCATTATCTGCTTGCACCTTAAAACATTATGTCCTAGTCAAAATAATTATTTGTCACACCAAATCAGGGCAGTGTAAAGGGCTAAATTCTTACTGCACTTTATATGATGAGATTAAACAACTTTCAATAATTCAAATTCACAAAAATAATACTTATTTGGAATATAATGACCACTGGTTTAAATCATGGTTAAAATTAGGGTGCTCTGGTGCTCTTGGTTGGACTGGTTCGGTTTGAAAAACAATCAACTGTTGACAGTCAACCTTGTAGTCCAACCAAGACCTTAAGGAGCTGTCTGTGACAGTGAAAGCTTGTCCTTAAAAATGTTTGTGTCTTTTTTTAATCGTTTTCTCTAAACACTTTCTACTCCAGTCTCAATAAGGTAATTATTGTGTTGGCTATCCCTTGAAATGTTTAGCAAAAATAAAACTTAGTAACACAGAATTTTTTAAAAGACCAGATTTAGTACCCTGTACCTTTGATCTTAGATTTAAAACTCAAATAATTTAGATAATTTTGTGTTGTTGAAAATATACTATATAATAATATATAATATATTATCATGTTTATTTTAAATTAATTAATCTCAAAATGTAAGGTTATTGTTTATAACTCTGTTCAATTTTGTTTTCAATGTGTTTCAGAGGTCCTATAAAGTGTCTTTGTGACGATGACTATTTTCACTTATTTCAATAAATGGATTGGATGCTTAACAACCTTTTCAAGAGACAATAATAATTACTCCCCTCCCCTTTTTTTTAAAGAATTTGTAAAAATCCTGCTGAGAATGTTATATATATAAATTGTACTTTTGTGTAGCATCAAATGGAATTGTCGTTGCAACGGAAAACAAGCACAAGTCAATTTTGTATGAAGAGCATAGCGTCCACAAGGTTGTCATGATAACTAATCACATTGGGATGGTTTACAGCGGTGAGTGACTCACCGTTTATAATAACTTAATATTTAATAATACTTTCACTATTTTTTAATTTATAAGTTTTTTTAAAAATCTAATTAGTTTCACAATAAAGTACGAGTTAAATTGGGTTGGGTTTTTTTTTTTTTTTTNTGAGAAAGATTTAAAATAATATGGCTTCACGGTCTAAGTTGTCACTCTTGCAATAGAGTAGACTAAAGATGACAGATCAGGGGCTTGAATCCTGGCCATGTGTAACGAGGGTGGTTTTCTACTCTTATTCCATGCAAATATGGATACACTTCCTTTAAACCCAACCCTCCTCATCATCAATACAGCACCGTATCTTGCTACGCGAGACACGGTGCTAAAAAAGTAAAAAGTTAGTCCACTTGCAACATGCCATATTCTGATTACCCATTTATTGATTGGCTAATAAGCTTATTTACACTGTTTTTAACCATTGTATACTAATAAAAACACCATTAAATAGTGTGATTAAGGGCTCCACCTACTTGGAAGGAAATATACTTGCACCACACTATTTCCAATGAAAATGGCAGATTGGAGCGTCAAATTCACTAAAACAATATTAAATTATTTTATAATTCTCTGTTTGATCCTGTTAAATAACTAATTTGTTTGAGGAGTACTAAATTTATGTTTCTAACCATTTAATTTGATCTCAAACCTTCTACATCTTAGTGACAATCAATAAAACAAATTAACTATGCCCAGGGTGGGGACCTGGGGGTTTAGGGCTAGGGTGTCAAACTTCTGTGCTGGGGGTCCGAGGTTCAATCTTCGGTCCCGGCACAAATTTATCTGATCGCTAAACCCTTCCGTCACCTCTGACAAGATGTGTATTATTCACAACTTGTGAATGTGCGGTATGACAGGCCTCCACCGTGGTTCGGATTCCATGCTAAACTGGACGTCCTCCATTTCATCTCACAATCACCCTACCATTACACATTAGCATAAGTGCATACAACTCAAACGGGTAGTAAGACGCGGTGCGGTGCTAATAGTAGTAATTATACCCACATTTTCAAGAATTATTTTAACATAATAAAACTTAAAATGTTAGTTATAAAACAGGGGTGGGGAACCTTGTGACATGTCCCGGTTTACTCAAAAGGCTGCACATCATTTAGGTACAGTCAATTTTGCCAAAACTATAAAGACGTAATTTACCTAAATATAAGTTAATGTAGGCCTCTTTTAGAAACTCATAAAAGAGCAAATGGTTTTTGAATCTACATTTTTTTCTATTATTCACCTAGGACAGATTTCATTATTTTTGTTTTTATTGTATATTTATAGAGGAACACTTTTTTTTTCCATGTATAAATTATAAATTATTTGACAGAAACAAATTTTTCACTTTTTCTTGAGTTTGCTCTTAATGGATCTTGGTTCATGTTTAAATTTAACTCTAAATAGATACTGTCCAAGCATGCTTAAAATATATATCAGCATGTAATAGGGATTAGAAAATCACTCAAGAATGGAACTCTACAAACTAAACATCTCAACAATTAATAAAACACTATATTCTATTGTATTGTAGGAATACAATTTGAGTTAGATGACACATAATTTATAAACAATGGAGAAACATAATTGACAAAATATGTGAAAAGGCAGCATCCAACACCTCAAAAGGCTCCCCATCTCTGGTATAGGAACATGTTGTTACCTTTTACCTTCATTTTTGGGTTGTGAATCCTATTTTGAAATAGCTAACCAATTTTTGGACGGCTGCAATGTGTCTCAGTGCTCAGGTAGGCAGCTAATTTAAACTATCACTATCAGCGCTTCACACAATTCTTAAAATCAATTATTGATTTGTATTATTCAATATTTGTTCAAAATTTGGCTATTTGTTTCAATAAAAAAATGCGATTCTCATATTCCTATATATATTGATAAGTTTTTATGGTACATTATTTGTATTAGACCTATATTTAATAATGTCAAATCTTTTACAAGTATTACCATATTAGTTTAAAAACAATATTTATTTTTAATAAAGAACTATTCTAAAGTATCATTTTTATAATTTCCTGTTCCGATCCCGATATTTTGACTCATTTCGCTTCCCATTCTCTTATCGATATAAAAAGGTCATTACTATATACATGGTGGCTACACACAGAGAAAACAGGGGAAACCTGGAAAAGTCAGGGAACTTTTGGATAATAGTGAAAACAGGGAAATGTCAGGGAATTTAACTAAAAATAAAGAAAAGTCAGGGAATTAAAATTAAATTGAAAAATTTTTGCCTGGAAAAGTCAGAGAATTTTGTAAAATATGTCTTGTAGCCACCCTGTATATATCCCTACAATTCTTTCTTCATAATACCTTATCTTATTTAAAATAGTAATAAAGGTTTTGTGTAAATCTTTAATTTTAAAAAGATTTATTCCCCTGAAGGTAATGTTTGGTTCGATGTTTACATGACTCTGTGATGCATTGTGAACAGGAATGGGTCCAGACTACCGCCTGCTGGTGAAACGAGCGAGAAAGATGGCACAACAGTATTACCTGGTGTACAATGAGCCAATCCCCACAGCACAGCTGGTACAAAGGGTTGCCATGGTGATGCAGGAGTACACTCAGTCAGGGTGAGTGGTGAGCTGGCCATAACAAGTACTTCTACATGCATGGTACACTTGGGTTGCAGATCTATAGCGGCGAGCAACAGGCTTAGAGAGTCCTGAGTCGATTCCAGGACAAAACTAATATTAGAAATATTTGTGTTTATTCATGTCTAATGTTAGTGTTGAGTGTCTTGCTGGATCATAGCTTTTAGAGCATGTACAAATAAATAAGGATAGTCGACATTTTCCACATTGGTGGCTGCTTGGTCTAACGCTTCACTCTCGGATTAGACTGGATTGCCAGTGACAGGGAGATTCAGGTTTGAATCCCAGTGCACTGTACTGAGGGGGAGTTTTCCTAAGTGGTTTCCCATTCTTACTCCATTAGTGTAAATATGTGGAGAACCTGAACAAATAATAAGATATGATGAATTTAATAATATTTATTTTAGTATTATTTGGTATAGAGCACTAGGCTAAATCATGGTTTAAATTAGGAGGGATAGCCAGCACACTTACCTAGGTGATACTGGAGTAGAAATAAACACATTTTTAAGGACAAGCTTTCACTGTCACAGACAGCTTCATCAGGTCAGGAGAGTAGACTGATGCTTTTGGTTGAACTGTGAGGTTGTCTGTCCACAGCTGACTGTTTTTCAGTTATGTCATCACTGTATTGATAGAAGCACTATGAATGTTATTTTGGATGTAATCATTGTATAGATAGCAGCACTATGAATAATGTTATATTGAATGTAATCATTGTATAGATAGCAGCACTATGAATAATGTTATATTGAATCTAATAATAAGTGTGCTGGTAGGAAGGAGAGGAATTATCTAAGGTTGAGGTTGGGGGCTTGTCTGGATTTGATGATATATTGATGGGCCAGTTCCCATATTTAAAGTATGGTGGCCTTTTATAGGATAATTTATTTTAGTTATGTTGCTAGAGAATGAATTTGTTGGTTTATGTATTGTGATTCTGAAAACCTCATCTACCAACTGGAATGCAACCAGTGTCAAGCACAGTACATTGGTCTCACAATAGAAACACTAAGAAAGAGAATGAATGGTCATTGACATGACACAAAAATGAAAAATAGAGAGAAGCCTGTAGCAGCACATGCCGAAACCCATAATCGTGACTTTAATAACTGTTACACAACCAAGGTGGTCAAATCACTGAACAAAGCAATATGCAACCCTTCACAATTAAGGATATATATTTTTTATATATACTTGATTTGAGTTTGTTTCAAATTGAAAAAGTGGACATTGCACATCCTTAATACCCATTATGAACAAAATGTGTTTATTTGTATTGTTCATTCATAAATAAATCATTAATCATCATTTATGGGTCAAGTCTCAGGTTATCTCAATTCAGAAAAAGTTGTCCGTGAATTCCTTCAAATTAGAAATCCATGCTCAAAGGTAGTTTGTGTGAATGTTTGTGTTCAGAAATTAGTGGTGAATGAAAAAAGATCATATTTTAGAATTATCAAACTTATTGGCATTTCATTAATAATAGTTTCTTATTATATTTCAGCGGCGTGCGACCATTTGGCGTGTCTCTATTGATTTGCGGCTGGGACAACGATAGACCATATCTGTTCCAATGTGACCCTTCAGGGGCGTATTTTGCCTGGAAAGCGACAGCCATGGGAAAAAATTATGTCAATGGCAAAACTTTCCTAGAAAAGAGGTAAACTATCATTACTTTATCGGTTCTCTTGTATGAGCATCCTGTTAAGTTTGTAAAACGAATAGAATTCCATAAAAAATACTAGAGAAATGCAAAAAAAATCCATATTAGAATTGTCACAGGATTCCTGTTTTTCTCAATTTTTATTTCAATATGTTTCACATTATTTTTCGATACACACTTCCAATTTTGCAACATTTATAATTTCAATATTTCTCCAAGCACACAACCTCACATAAAAATTAGGCTGTTTCTTATAAACCACACTACAGTATAATGTATTTGCATAAAAACAAATAAAAAGTTTAAATATTGGATAAAACTTTGTACGGCTATATTTGATTTGTGCAAGGTCAATATATGACAAAGGCCATGTTGGGTACATCTACTGTTTGCCGAAACTAAAGTGTTACGCGAAAAAAACCTAATCATAGTTGCAATGAAAAGTAACCAAATTCTTAATATTACTGTTTTGTTAAATTCTCATAATTTTCATTTCCTGGGTTTTAAAAGCTAAGAATCGAGGTACTGATGATTGTGCTATTTGGATTGATTCTCAATTTTCTTGATAGCAGTAAGAATTGAAAGTATTGAGTTATTGAAGAATCGAATTTGACATCTTTAAACAAAATTAATAAGAGACAATTTCTACACACCTGGAAAATACATAGAATTTTTTTGTGTCTAGAAAAAAAGGGAAATTAAAAAAATAAACCAGTAAAATAACAAGAATATTTGAGAATTTGTAACATTCAGCTGCAAACTTTAATTTGCATGCCTTTACATTGAGCACACTGATTCAAACATTTATTTGCCTATTTCTCCTTTTCCCCCACCTGAAACATGGGCTGTGTAAAGACTGCCTGGACAGTAGGGATACCCACCTCATTAGCCAATGGGTTGTGTTAGACTCGTCTGCCGATGATGGTAAGATCAGGGTTTGAATCCTGGGAGTTTTTCATTAAATTGTTTCTCACTTTCCTTCCACGCAAATGCAAGTAGATTACCTCTAAAATTATACCTTCCTCATCCCTACCCCATTAGATTAATTATCATACATGCATATAACCTGAAAAGGTAATTAAACACGGTGCTAAGAAATAAAATTGCTAGCATGTAAAGAAAAATGCTTATAATATCTGTATTTTCTCTCATTTTCATTAAAGATTTAAAATAAGGTATCATTGACTTGAAAGTAGAAATGGGCTGCTCGAATCTTTGAATCCACAGAATCCTGACAAGTATTCGCGATTAAGGATTCATCATTGTATTACTGGATATGATGATCGAATCTTTCATCTCATAAACAAAGCATAATTATTTTGAATTAAAAAATTAGGCCTACTTGAAAAGCACAACTTAAGCCGTAATCATTATTTTGTCAGACCAAAGAGATAAGCATGAATAAAATCTCTTTTTTTTAAATTATAATTGTCAGGTGTAGACAATCTAAGATGCCTAACACCCTACCCTCCCACCTCTATGAAAATCAAAACTAGAATTACAAATAAACTCGAAATAAATTATGGCTTTTTTTTAAACAGAAATAAGAACACAACTGCCATGACTTGTATGTTTAATCTCCATAGTGATGATTAAATAAACACGACTATTGATTCTTACTACCTAACTTGTTTTAATTATCTATGACTGTGCAAATAGCCCCAAATTATTTCATACGATCGATCCTTAAGTTAGATATTTTGTTGTGTTTCATGAAAAATAAATATTTTAAACAGTCAGACAGTGATAAAACTGTTCATTTACGCCTAACAGCCAAGTATGGTATATTGATTGTTGTTTGAAATCATTTCAGGTAATCTGATCACTTAGTAAGTGCTATCGAGTTTTAAGAATCAAATAACTAATTTCTAATTTGTTTTTAAATTGATATTAACTAAGAGTTTAGTATTAAAAAAAATATGTTATTGAAGTAATTGTAAAAATATTCAAACATAGGCCTGTCTAATAAACTAGGAATAAAAATATTGCAAGAGTATAAATATGTTTGTGTTGTAAATAGAGTGCATTATTAGAAATCGATACATTGCAAGAATCAGATAAATTTCTTGTTTTATACACAAAGATAGATAATAGATATAAAAGAAAATAGTTAGGCATTATGTGGTTTAGAGCACTAGGCTAAATCATGGTTTAAATTAGGAGGGATAGCCAGCACACTTACCTAGGTGATACTGGAGTAGAAATTGTTTAGAATTAAGGACAAGCTTTCACTGTCACAGACAGCTTCATCAGGTCAGGAGAGTAGACTGATGCTTTTGGTTGAACTGTAAGGTTGACTGACCACAGCTGCTAATGATGGTGGTGGTGGGGGTGTAGTAGTAATAATTTATCAATTTTGGACAAAGTCTTCACTTTTATATATAATAATCAAACTAAAGTCTGCTTTGAGAATATTTTATATTATATTTGATTTGACTTTGCACACCCTGATTCCACACACAAACATCTCAAGCATTAGTGTGCTGCCATCTCTGGAGGGAGATGCCATTGTATGCTTCCTACCATTCTCTCTTCAACAATTAATCTGCTAAGTAGCTGACCTTGGATGTATGGTCGAGAACTACCCTCTTTGTTGTGTTCTCCCTCACCTCTCCTCAACTCTACACATATCCAGACAAATAAAATAGGGTTTAAAAAATGAATTGTCTGGCATACTTTTAGCTTTACAAACAAAAAAAACTCGCCTATAATTAAAGGTAAAATTTGAAAATTAAGTATTGCTAGATTTTGTTTTCTCAGAATTATCTATTTGAATAGAAAAATTTTGAACAAACATCAAATAATATAAATTGAGTAGTTGATTTTATTACATTTTTGATGAACATATTTATTTGTTAATTTCTTTCAAAAATGGTGTTTTATATGCAATTATTTCAGAGTGCAAAAAATACTACAAAATATGTTTGACACCTCTTAAATGATCTCTAAGTTTGAAACTGCAAAATGTTACTTAGGTTTAACACCCCTTGTCTGGAGCTACACACTCATAAATCGTTGCTACTTCCTCTTCCCCCCACCTTCATTTCCACACCTCATAATATATCTCTGTCCTTCCCCAAATCTTTTAAGCTCTTTTGCTTGCCAACCTAACAAACACCTTTTGATTGACAGCACATTGAATCACACCACAGCTTAGGCTGTCTACAGAAGAGATAACAGTGATTAGTCAGCAGTACCTGCTGGAACACAAAACACTCTTTATTTCCCGCCCAAAACTTTATGGGGCATAGCCAATCTCACCCGACTTATGGGGACAAATAGATTATGAACCTTTTCCAGAGTGAAAATTGCTTGGAATGGCATCCATCCCTAATTTAAATCCGTTCTTTGAGGCACTCTTGGGTATTTATTTCTTCCCTTTGTGAGTAATTAAATTCACACTTGATGTATTATTTTTATTCTAGATACAGTGAAGAGCTAGAATTGGACGATGCTGTTCACACAGCTATTCTGACATTGAAAGAGGGATTTGAAGGGCAGATGACTGCTGACAATATTGAAGTTGGAATTTGTGATGCCCAAGGATTTCGACGACTAGATCCTTCCAATGTCAAAGATTACCTGGCTAACATCCCATAATTTAATTAAATACATTTGTGTGTTATCCATATATTGCAAATTGTTTCTGTGAATCTTTAGAATTGTGAAATGTTCATTTGTAAAGAAATAAAATTAACTTTTTATTTGTGCATATTTTATCATCCCAATCAAATAATTTGAGATTGGTTGTTTATAAATGCAACCTGGTGGATTAAATTATACCAGGGAAGTCACGATTCATTTTGTTATCCTGAATCAAATTTTTAATTTCGGTTTTTCGATTCTCGATTACAATTTATCAAATATTTCAATGTGTTTTCATGCATCCAACCTCACATTGAAATTATGTTATGCATATGTTTTACTGTATTGTACTTAGGGATGGGACATTAAATCCTTCGGGATATTTGAGATTCAAGAAAACGTTGAATTCAAAACTCAAATTGTTAAGAAATATATATTTAATTGTTTAAGTAAAATTTATTTTATAGCTTTAATACTGCTTATTGGTTGTTCAGATCCAATTTTATTAAAAATTGAAAGTTATCAACAAAGACCCAGACCAGTAATTTAACATTTAGTTAATATTTTTATATTTCCTCTTATGTTCATAATTTTATCCAATATTAGGATTCAGGATTTGAAAGTAGAGTGGAGATTCAGATTCGACTCATTTCTAATTCTATTTGCAAAAAACAACTTAAAAATTATAATAAAAAAAGCCTTCGCATAGTAACAAGAACACAAAATGTTATGTTGAGTACATTATCCCTAAATGCCTCTAATAAAATGTAACAACAAAATTGCTAATAATAGCCCATGATAAACTATTAAATTTATCAATTTTGCTATTTGGTTTAATGCTAGAACTTTCATTTAAGAGGATTTCTCTATAAGGAACAATTTTTTTCTATTGTTGTGGCAATTTTATTATATTTGGAAAAAGTTACGGGAAAGGTGGTTAAAACATATAAAAGAAACATACAAGGAAAATTAGTATTTCCTTATAGAGATATATTATATATTTACATCCTATGTCCTTTTCCTGTGTTTGTCCTTATTGTTATTCTTTTTACATGTTCATATCTATGTGTCCTATCATTCTTTACAATTTTCCTTTTTCTATATTTTGTGTTTTTTGTTTCCTCTTTTAGTTAACTGTGTTTCACCCTCCTCCCTCATGAGTTCCGATAAAATGAAACCTTGGTCGAGGGATTGGGTCAGAGGTCCCCAACTTTTTTGTGCCTTAGAGCACATTCAAAACTAACCGTAGTGCGGCGGGTACCAATCACTTTTCCGAGGCAAATTTACTAACTCCCGCCAGGCCTGAGGTCAGCCTCAACACTATACACACGACCGGTCAACTGCCATGGAATTTCCAACAGTGATTGTGACGTTACATGTGGTTGTGGGTAATACTCAAGGCCTAACCATGAGGGGTAGAAAAGGGGGGGGGGGGTGTTCACCCCCCTCTAAGTTGACAAAAAACAAATTTTAAAAAAATACTGCTTTATTTACGGTTTTAATAAGACCAAAATAAAGACACAAGGAACTATTTAACTACTCACCACCATATTGGTGCTTGGGTACATTTTTAAAATATATATTTATTGTGTGTTTATTCAGGCAACAAATCTGGGTAGACCCATGTCAAGATATTTACAAAGGAAATAGAAAATATTAGCATGGTATTAGTGAGTATGGGGAGATTGATGGACGGGGGTATGTCTTTGAGATTAGGGAAAAGCAAAATCATTCAGCTTGAAACTACAGTAGTTCCAAGTAAAAGTACACTTTGTAAATGAGCAGGCAAAATAAGAGGAATGAGAGGGAGGGATTGGAAAGAGGGGGGGGGGATTTTAATCACCAACTTCTTGAGAACAGCATAACTAGAGATAAGCACAAACTTGCTTTAATTTGGAAAAGTGACAGATTAAAATTATTAGTCAAGAACATTTCAGNGGGGGGGTTTCCATCACCAACTTCTTGTGAACAGCATACCTGGAGATAAGCACAAACTTTATTTTTGTTTAAAAAGTGGTGGGCACACGTTAAAGGCTCGGCAGGCGCCGCCATGGCACCTGCAGGCATAGAGTTGGGGAACTCTGAATTGGGTGGTACTGATCGATTTTCTTCAAGAGGCAGCCATTACCTCTTTGTCCAGTGGCAGCAATGTAAAGTGTGAACTGTGTTCTTCTTTTCACTGTAAAAGCCATGTTGTGTTCATCCCTTTTATGTGTTTCTATGATACACCTTTCCTGTACCTTCTTCAAATATACAATTTACTGGTATTTGAGAGCTAAGAATCGAGGGTAATGAGGTAGGTGAATAAATGAGTATATAATATAAATAAATAAAATGATAAAGTATAAAAATAAAGCACAAATAAAATTAAAACCACTAACACACATTTAAATATTTTGACGCTCTTATTGCTTCTTACTGAGAAAATAGCAATAGTAAGAGAGTCTTATTTTTCTACAATTATTGTAATTTTATTTATTTCATATTGTATTATATTTGGAAGAAGGTATAGGAAAGGTGGATAGAAACATATAAAAGGGAGACGAACACAATATGGCCTTTACAATGAAAAGAAGAACACAGTTCACACTTTACACTGCTGCCAGCGGACAAAGAGGTAATGGTTGCCTCTTAAAGAAAAATTGATCGTCACCACCCAATCCCCCGACCTAAGTTTCATTCTAATGGAACTCATCATATTATAATTTGCTTAGTGCACTTTATTTCATAAATAGAATAAATGAATTTGTCAACCCTAACTTATTTTAATATATATTATAGCTGCTACACTATGGAAAAAATATATATTTGAATTTTCTTAAAACATATTTAGGTTTGAAAATTTTCAAATAAATAATAATCTTACCCATTAAAATGGTTTTGTAGCATTTGAAAAAAATAATCTCTCAAACTCTTACTTGCTATCAAAGGTGCTATATATGTTTGACATTTTTAGTTCGTACATTAGATACATTTATATGAGATTACTTATTGGTTCATTCCATTATACAAACCTAAGATAGATACAACCAATGACACCCGCTTTGATGGCCACATGGTCTAAGGCGCTACTCTCACAATAGACTTGACTGCTGATGACGGTAAGATTGAGGTCAAATCTCAGGTGTACTGAAGGTGGTTTTTCCTAAATTGTTTTCCACTCTCCCTTTATCCCGGGTGCACAGCAAAACAAACAAAAGTGTTTATGCTTTGTTATGCCTTGAAACCATTATTTCAACGTATTCAAACGGAACTGCCGCATACCGGTTAATCAAAAATCAAAAGCATAATAAAGCTCACATAGTCATGCTTCAGACGGTGTTTCAAGGGAAAACATTTCTGCCTAAGTATGTGCCAAACCTCCCGACAGTATACAATCTTGGTCACAGTACGTGCACTGCCAGTATTGCTGATTGAATGGGACAGGTGAGATTGTTGTTTGAATAGATTGTAATGGAGTTGGACGCTGGAAAGCTAATTGTGTTGGTACAAGCTAGATCCCCGGTCTATGATTACACAACCAAAGAACATCCTAACAGACGTTTTAGAAAAACACATAACCACAGCAACGTCCTCGTTAGACATTATATCGATGGAGTGTGAGAAAAGACTGCAGCATCCCTTCCCTCCAATGCTTTGTTTTGCTGTGCATTTTTGATGTGTGCCCATCCTAAGCAATTGCAGGTACATTTCCTATAAATATAACTATCCCTAAAACTACCAGAGTAATTAGTTCATAAGCGTATAATCCTAAAGGAGTGTAAGACGCACCGCTAAAAAAAACCAATAACATTTTCTCTATAGTGTTTCTTATCTGAAGATAAATATATACATTTTTCTATTCATTAAAATCAGTAGCCAAGAAAATGGAACATTATTAGAGACTATTTTAAGTCTAAAAGGCAGTTCAACTTTTAAATTGCAATACAGGCAAGCTCACATGGACATTTACTTACTATTTATGTTTCCAAACCATTGGTTTCCTTGTTTGCACTGTTCTTTATTTATACCCAGCTTAGTTGCCATTTTGTAGTTTTAAAATGAAATTCAATATTTTTATGTATTATATAACATTCACTGATGCATCTTCTAGTAAAAGCATTATTTAAACAATATAAAAACAATTTTCTACAAAATATAAAAATTAACATTGTGTCTCAGTTTCATGAGTTTTCATATATGTCATAAGTCTCATTCCAATTGTATGGAAGAAGCCAATAATTTTATGGTGACTGTACTGGTATTAATGAATGATAAATGCCTGTGAGGTAAGAAATACATCATCAGAGGTTTCCAATATGGGGCTGGGTCAATTACTATAGTGTCTATATCTCCTCTTACTTGCACACTTTGTGATATTATGCTTATCCCATCTCTTTCTTGCTTTCTCTACTGTCTCATGTACTTAATGTATCCCCCATTATTTCTCGATTTCATTTATACTTTTGTTTATCCTCATGACAGCTGACATGCTCCTCACAAAATTCGTTCCCATGGCCTCCACTTTCTTAGTATCTCTTACATTCAGTGTCCTTACACTTCAAGGGCACTTCTCTTCTCCAAATCAGGTCTTGTACACTTTTAGAACAACTGTCACTGCTTTCCTCTTCTCATTACATCCTCTTTACTTCCACCTTTCACCCCTCTCTCTCTTCCAAGATATTTTGTGCTGTACTTTTCTTAACTCTACTCCACCCAACTTTATCTCTTTACTAGGGCTTATTCTCTTCCTTGTCATTCCCATCACTCGGCACTTTGCCACTTTTTTCTAACCTTTTTAGCCTCCCCTACCTCCATGTATACATTTAGCCCCACCCTGTTTTATGTATCGTTTCTCACCAAGAATGGATGTAATTTTTTCATAAGTAAGTTTTGTGATACTTAAAGGAGAGATTCAGATTTAATACTTCTTAAAATACATTTTAAATTATTTCAGAGAGTATTATTATTTATACAGACATAAAGATGTCGAGCTAAAACTCCTCAGGTTCAATAGGAAAAACCTCTGCTATATTTATTTTATGGGGTGCCAGGTTTGCGATCTGAGTAAGAACCAGACATCACTACTATGTGCTGAGTGATGGACTTTTTCTGTAGTTGCACTACATGATAATGTCAAAGTGCGCACATACGCTGGGGGAAGAAATCTTACTTAATAGTGTGCACTTTTTTTGATAGCCATATCATTATCATATAGAGAGCTATTTAAACAATTCTAGGTATACAACTTTTATAAAATATATCTAGGATTAATCTACAATTTTACTTTAGTTAACTTATCAATACCTAGATGGCCAATGAAGGGGAGATCAGGTTTCGAATACCTGTCTGGTGTACTCAAAGTGGCTTTTCCTAAATGGTTTTGTATTCTCTCTCCCTGTTCATGAGGGTAGGAGAGAATGACAATTTAAACAACAATGTAGCAACCGTAGCTGGTGTATATACATACACACTAATTTATCAGAAGGGAAAAGGTATACGCTTAAATACACCTACCTTATTAAAATAATGATATTTGAAGTTTTACTTTTCATAGCATGCTGCTGGTACGAAGAAATAACTATTTTGATGGACTCCTCAATCTTGCCTTGGGATAAATTCTGTACTTTTACTTCTTTCCATTTCACTACATCTTTTCAAGAGACTGGATATTGCTTTTTATGCTCGAGTAATGAACAAATCTCCTCTTTTTGAATAAATTATTTTTGTTTCTGTACAAACACAAGCGATTATTCACGGCCTATTTAAAAGAATGTGCAGTAGGAATCTAAATTATACTCAAACTCGACTATACTTGTAGATTAAGGCCGCTTCGACTGACAACCGTTATCCAACCAAAAGCATGTGGGGGCTCAGTAGATTGGACAAATCTAAATAAGGGCCTTGTGTATAAACATGTCACTGTCATGCACATGAAAATATGGGTATAGTCTCGAGCAGACAATAACACCCAAACTTTGTGGTCCAACAATGAGATTCAGGGCATGTCTCGGGTCATAGCTGATAGATTCAATCTATTTTAATGTTTTTATAATCACTGACTATACACATTTTAATCTTTCTGGTGTGAATATTAAGAAGGTTGAATTTAAAGAAAATGTACCCACATTTGTGGGGAGGTAAGATGAGTCAATTTTGGAAAAACTACCCTCAGTAAATCCGCTCAGGATTCAAACCTTTTACCTCTATTTAAAATAATTCAATGTAAACTTAGATAATTAAAAACATTAATTTTCCCAAATGTTTATCTAGGCCCGTGAAATCTTTTTAGTAGTATTATTAATATTATATAAATAAAGGTGCATACAATTAAGTGTTTAAAATAATAAATTATAATGGTCCATTACATCCTCATTCATTTGGGCCCTTTTGTGTACCAAACACATTGTATGCTGGAGAAACAAAAACAGGGTAACAACAGCTGCCACCACGTCAGTGAGAAAAGTGCTAGCTGTTGCCTGAAGAGGGAGGTTAGATGTTTGTAGCTATCATCAATACCATCGTTATTAAACCCTGATGTGTATGAACAGCGATGGCCACGGTTGTCAAGATATTTACACTGCTGCAATCTAGTGATGAAATTAACCACATCGCTCAGAGCGATGCACAAAATATCTGCTAAAATTTCTAGCTTTTTTCACAGTGAGCCCACATTTTTGAGCTCTTAGTTCAGCATTAAGTCAACAGATAGGGTAGATTTTATTTCCACTGCATTATTGTATGTTCAAGCTACTTTTATGAGCTTTATCTTTGGCCTTGTTTGTAAACATGGCTACTAAGAGAAAGCTGTGATTCAAGACACAGAAATACGTGCAATATTTATTGATAGCTCAAGCAAGAGTGATCAATTTGTTAGTGATTCTGAATTTGTAAATAATAAAACTGAACAGGAATTATATTCTAATGAAAGTGAAAGATCGGAACAAGTGGGAGTGGCAGCTGACATTGATAACACGAGTGTGAATACTAGTGATTTCTAAAGGGATGAAATAAATCTTGAAGATCTGGATAATCCACCCCTACCCCAACCTCTACATATTTATACAGAAGTACCAGGTTTGAAGCCCACCCTCCCGATTCCAAGCCAATTATTTATTTTAGACTTTATTTTACTATAACCCTACTAAAGTTGATGCTAACTAAAACGGCTGCTATGAATAACCCAATTTTAGCGTAAAATCTAAAATTTGTTTTTCTTTGTAAATTTTTATTACATTTGGAAGAAGATACAGGAAAGGTGGATAAACAGGAACAAACACAATATAGCCTTTACAAGGAAAAGAAAAACACAGTTCACACTTTACACTGCTGCCACTGGACAAAGAGGTAATGGTTGCGATATATTTCTATCCACCTTTCCTCTACCTTCTTCCAAATATAATACAAATACCTCATAAAGCAAAAAGAGGTTTTCTTTAATGAAATATCTTTGTAAATTTTGTTATTTACTAAGTTTTTAATATTGGTTTCAGTGATTTATTCTGTTTCAAGCTAATTAAATTTTCAAAGCTTAAAAATGAATGTTTAAATAAAACAGTAAAATTTTGTTTTTAATATCTTGTCCAGTGATTTTTTTTATTATATTCAAATATTAAAAAAGTAGATTATTATACTATAAAGCCACACGGCTGACTCACCCACTTCCACAGGAGCTAGTAACTTGAAATTTGGCAAAATTATAGCTTCTAGCCTGTAACCGACGAGAAAATTTTAATTTTTAACCCCTGAAAAAAAATTCAAAATATTAGAGCAACTTTAAAGTCGGTGCGGAATTTTCTTTGGAGGTCTTTAATGGCTAAACGGTAAGACCTACCAAAAAACCGAGCGAAGTGAGTGTATATAATCATATAATCGGATGGGCAAGCATGTTAGCTAGTTTATGTAAAAATTGAGTGCAAGACGCTCAAAGACTAAGGAGTTATTAAAATTTAAACAAAATAGCTTGGCACTTTTAGCACATTTTTTTGTCATTTTGCTTGGTACTATTGCATAATAAACACAAATATAAAAATTGGAATGTTGTGCAGATACTTTCAGTTTATTTCGTGACCTTAAAAATATGAAATGTTTACCTTGCTAGAATTGAGAGGAAATGTACCCACATTTGTGTGAAGGGAGGGTAAAAATTTTTTTAGGGAAAACTAACACCATTACACCGATGCAAGTAGTGTCATAATTTCAAATTCTGAATGGTTGTATTTTGGATGATCTTTCCTAAATGATTTACCACTCTCATTTCATTCAATTGAAGGTACAATTCCTCTAAATTTTACATTTCTCATCTATATTCCACTACTCATTCGTATTAATATGCGGATAGACCAAATTAGTATGACATGCAATTATTTATAAAAACTATTTAAAGAACTTGAACTGACCTGATTATCTTATTTAAAAATAATAATTTAGTAAACATATTTATTTAAAACAAATTTACAAGTTTTACCATTTACAGCATCATCAGATAAACACAATTAACAGTATATAATCCAATAACCAATAGAGGAGAATGAAGGGTGAAAACACAAAAAATAAAACAAATACAGTTTAATAAAGGGAATGTTGGTCTATTCATTCAATAACGTATTCCTATATTTTATTTTAGACCTATACCTTTAAAATAAACATTTGTTTAGTAGACCTACATAAGGAAAACACTGCTTAGTTGTGTCAATTACGTGGAGAATTCACCCCTTACCAATATTTAATTCTAGATCAGGATCATTCATAAATAATCGTAACACAACGAGGAAAAGAGGGGCTAACAGTTGGGTGACATTTGAACACCAAGAATACATTTTCAAGATGAGTGACTCAATTACTGAAATGTTGAGTTATCACAAATACACTGAAAAAGGGTTCTATTTAAAACGTACCATCGGCTAGTGATCAAAAAAGAGGCTGGTAAATTACAATTCAAGAGGGGGGTGCTACAAATAAAATTCAAATGTTTGACAATGAATGGCTCCTTACTAAATTAACTTAATTTATATAGAACATGCATGCTTAAAATTTTAACAACAAAAAAGGTAACAAAAGAAAACAAATAAAAGGTTTTTTTTATAAGAATAAAAACTGTTTATTATTGGATATGTACACTATTTATAATAATTATGTATACAAGCAGTGTTTTTTAGGTGCCACATAATGAATTTCATACTGAATGAATAAATCAACTAGTACATTTTACAGCCCATGCCTACAAAACTTGAAAGGTTCTGCCACCAAAGTAAAAATATCATTTTACTTAGTTTAATCCAAATCTACAGCAATATTATATATTTTTATAAAACAAGACATTTGTCATCACCAAACTTTTACTTACAAAAATATTTTTAATATTCACATTTTTATTTATTAGTATCACTTGCACAATTTATTTTATAAGGCAAATAACCTGATGAAAGCAATTTTTCTCTCTCTCATGAATCTCCTTAATCGTGCCTAACAAAATAATGTTAACTTGGTTAACACATCAGGCTTATAACATTTCTGAATTATATTTTTGTTCGATTACACAAGTACAAAGAAATTAATTGTTTGTGTGTCAGCTGCAGTTGACAACTAAGCAATCAGAGAAATTCAGCACACACTTTCACCCATTATTTTAGTTTTACCAATTCACACTTATTTTAATTGTTTCTTACTACACTATCGCAAATGTGTTCTCATAGTAAATATATTTTATGAGAAGAATCAACATATCTGTTTACTATAAAGGATACTACTTTGCTTCATTACAAAGTTACAAAAAATATACTTTACAAATGTAGAAGTCAACATATTTATGCAACGAGATCAATGACTCTTGCATCATCGTAGAAAATGATATTGAAAAAAAAAAATCTAATGTTTGTTATAATTTTCCTAATACATTTAAGGTGTATATTATTTAAAGCTTAAAAAAAATCATTTTGCCAAACTTATTGTCAAGGTTAAGGGGAATTGTGCACATTATAAATTAGTCATGGGCCGAATTGAGTTCTAAATAAGTAAATATGATAAAATGACCCCTTTCTAACACACTGACATATATTTGCTTCGGAGGATCTCAAGAGCTTACTTGCGAGTAAATCTTTCCAGGCTCAAGACCTATTTTACTTGTCCGCTCAAAAACTGCCATGTGATAAATAAAATACTCGAGTCCTTTTAACACACTAGATTAGTAAAAAAGAGAAGTGAATCATTCACATTTACCCTTGAGCCTGCAGGTCAAAGCCACAAGTTGTGCTTGAAGAAACTAAACAGATGAAAGGCACATGTTTAAATCCAAGCTGGGGACTCTTGTTTTGAAAGCTATTAACATAGAGATTAATAGTATAGTTTATATTAATAAGCCATACTCTACTCGACCCCCCAAATGAATCCATAAATTTAAAAAATTTGAACTTATTTATTTGTAAAGTTAATTTATTACAAGTTTCTGTGGCATATAAATATACAATAATGAAAAGTGATTTTGTATATTATCTTAAGAATAACATACTCGTTTCGGTGAGTACGCAGAATAAACATCAAGCAAGCTTGGTCTGGTTTTATGGTGACGAGAAAACTTGGGCTTGAGTCCCTTTTCTACAGGCGATTTTACTAAATGGTTTCTCATTTTCTTTCTATGCAAATTCGGGTGATTTCCCACTTAATTCTAGCTACCTCCTCCCTCTCACAGTTACATGTGTATAGCCTGAACGAGTAGTAACACTAGGATTTAAACAAATAATTTGTTTATGACCTTAAAATCAGGGATTCTCAACCTTTCTAGGGTAGTGACAGAGGGGATATGAATCTAATGGCACCCTTTTAAGAATTTTTTGTGAGCGTTTTGTTTTTCACAAATTTTATTTTTTATCCAAAATAATATATCAGAAAATCACACCAAACAATTAACAATGTTTTAATTTTGTAACTATTTAAAATTAAAATAAACATTTTCCATGATACCCCTAGTGAGTTAATTAAATTATATAAATAACAAAAACCCTGAATGAAATACATAAAGAGAGCTACAGAGTAAAATAGCTTTGGAAACCAATAAACTAGCACACTAACCAACCACAATGTGAGATCACTAAAAATTAATAAAGCATAGTCATCAAAAGGGAAACAACTATTGTCTCACATCATGTGACATTCAGATAAACACTAGGAGACATTATTTTGTGGTACTGATGAGTGCTGCAGCACATCTGTTGAAAATCCCCGCTCTAAATGGACGAAAGGTGTTCAATTTGTCAACACAATGATTTGATTAAATGACTGCTTTATCATATATTTCTTGCTGGCGCTCAGTGAGGATGATGCTATTTCAAACTCACAAGCAACTTTATTTTGCTAAGTGTTTTAGATTCCTATATAGGTGGTATCAGCAGTATGCTGCAAGATTATTTCATTGTTGACATTTATGTTTTCTTTTGTAATTAAAGTTTAAATTTCTATTGATTAATTAATTTTTTTTTTAGATTTAAAAATGTTCTTCATTTCAGGTGATTTCAGAATAGATTGTCCTTTTTGATTTTTGAATCTGGTAACCCTAACTAAGGTGTTTGGCCGATATGCAAGAATGGAGCTGAGTTTTTCACTACCAATCCAAACATACTATTGTGAAACTTTTGGAAATGAAGCAATTTCCAGGCTAGCATTTTGTTTATCTTAAGCTGTATGTTACACTTTGTGTGTACAATATTTTGGTGGGAGTAAACTATGTATGACGCTTTACAGATTTAAATAAATGTATAATAGTGATAATTCTTTAAGTCAATATTTTTATACATGACTAGACTTTAACAGAATTTAACTACCTGCATTTGTTAGGTTGGCTGGAAATAGTTTTGAATATCAACAAATGCCCCTCGTGTAGCAGGAGTTATGAGTTAAATTATGCAGGGACACCACCCCCACTGTATGCTGCCACAAATCAAACTGACCAGTTGGCTTTACAGATAATTAAAATCAGTTGAATTTATATTATAAGGTATTAGAGTATGAACTTTTTTTTTTAGTTTTGTAAATTTCAAGGGGAGCCCCTTTCAGTTTTCTAATTCTTAATTATTACAGCTAAGAATGTTATTTATTGTGGTTTGGGTGGTCCTTATACCAGCCACCGCAATTTAAATCTTCCCCTACACCGATAAGTAGTTTATTCTTCTAGTTTTGGAACATTAAAAAAAGCAATTTTTCCAGACCCCCCCCCACCCCCGTTATATTTTTATTTTGTTATCTGGAGACCTTCTACCTGGTTGCTAAATTTTAATTTTCCAAACCTAAAAGTGATTTTTATACACCGTTCCTCCTCACCCCTGTTCCCTTATATCCTGGGTTTGCTTTTAAAATTTTGAGATTCTTCTGGTAATTTTAAGCCCTTTCCACACCTCTCTTCATTTGTCCAATTACCACTTAGAAATTTCAAATTTTTTGACTTGTTTGGTTATCTAAATGTCTACCAAATTTAAATGTTTTACTAATATATAAGCCTAACCTCCTATACTTCCTGGGGACCCATTTTAAAATTGTCATAATTTTATAAATGTTTGAAGTAGTATCTTTCTTTACTTTTCTGTAAAATTTCAAATTTTATACTTCATTGTTAAGTAGTTGTAGTTTAGTAAATTTTTGAATTTAAAATACAAAAAGCAGTGTTCGAATTCTATGAACACACTTGAGCTGATAACAGAGTTATGATGATTAAAAGTTGATTATAAAAAGTTTAAATGCATTTTTGCATTTAATTGTTATTTATCATCAATTTTTAACTATCATAACTTTATTATCAACTTAACATTTTTCATAGAATCCAAACATTACATACATTTTGTATTTTAAATTGTAATCATCAATATATTCTATAGTTGACTTAATCATCATATCACATGACTACTTGATGTAAAGCTGTTCACGCAAAACACCAAGTTATTATAATTTAGAAAATTTAAAGTTTTTTTCCCTTAAATATTTAATCTTAGTTACTATTTACTAACAACATTATGAACATTATTAAAATTTCATTTTGTGTTGCCTTAGTTAAATTATGATTGTCGCGTCAATATTTTTTTTTAGAAAACCATAATATTTAATGTGTTTACTTGTTTTTTTGTGTTCCGACCATGTTCCAGTCCTGTGAGTGCCCACTTATATATATTATTTTTAAACCCCAATGTACTACTCAGTCGGTGTTTTTGCACTTTAACGGTGTTGGATGTCTCAGATTAAATGTCCTCTTATTTAGGTGGAGTAAGAGTAAGAAGTCATTTAGGGTAAAAACAGCCCCAGTACATACAACTATGATTCAAACGTTGATTGACAACCTCG
Source organism: Timema douglasi (assembly GCA_901482245.1). Lineage (NCBI taxonomy): Eukaryota > Metazoa > Arthropoda > Insecta > Phasmatodea > Timematidae > Timema > Timema douglasi. Next base: position 50,591 of record CABEEJ010000198.1, read on the forward strand.
CCGACAAAGCAAATTGAACGAACTTGGCGAGCTTCCTTATATTTCCAGGACCTGTGACCTTAGTGAAACATTTACTCTTGTTTGGTGGTAGAGTCTGAAGGCTGGAAATGGATGTGAGGGGGTCATCATTAGGGTTTGAAAACTTTCTTATGTAAAATTATGTTTAATAATTATGAACACTATGAGATATATGCCAAGCTATTTTAAAAACCTGACCTCCTATGGGTAAAATAAAATATCTAATGGATTCATAACTAATCCACCATTAATTTGAAATACATTTAAAACCTTTGCACAGTAAGATAAAAAGTAAATAAATAAAAACAAATCGCTATATCAAAATGTAATTTCCATGTGTGTTAGTAAATATTTAATAGTTAAGAAAGTTTTCAAGCCATCATATTAAAATATTTACACGTTCATCCATAGCACGTTATTAAATCAAATACATTACAATCAAACACTTGAAGTTAATAAGTTTGGAAAATTTCATACATTTAATTTCTTCAGTAAAACAGCTTTTTTGGGATATTTCCTTTAACCTATTATATATATCTTTTAAAATCAAAACACAATAAGAATCAGTTTTGTTGTACAACTCCCCTTAAGTAGAAAATTTTGAGGACTATGTATATATTTTCAAACTCCCTGTTATATTAACCTAAAACAATGTCTTTTCTTAAATTGAACAAATATAAGTATTTCAATGAATACAAAGATTCAAATAGAATCATTATATCTCAATAAGGAAAACCTATTTTCGCTTTATGAGGCAGTTGCATTATATTTGGAAGAAGGTACAGGAAGGGTGGATAGAAATAAGTAAAAGGGATGAACATAATATGGATTTTGCAATGAAAAGAAGAACACAGTTCTAACTTTACACTGCTGCCAATAGACCAAGAGGTAATGGTTGCCTCTTAAAGAAAATCGATCGTCACTGCCCAATCCTCCGACCAAGGTTTCATTCTATCGGAACTCATCAGGGAGGAGTGTGAAACGCGCAACGCAACTTCCTAAAAGAGGAAAACTTTTACATGTCCTATCATTCTTTACATATTTCCATTTTCTCCATATTGTGTTTTTCAGTTTCCTCTATTAGGAAGTTGCATTGTGCATTTCACACTCCTCCCTGATGAGTTCAGATAGAATGAAACCTAGGTCAGAGGATTGGGCGGTGATGATTGATTATCTTTAAGAAATAAAATAACATTACCTCTTTGTCCAGTGGCAGTAATGTAAAGTGTGAACCGTGTTCTTCTTTTCATTGTAAAAACCATATCGTGTTCGTCCCTTTTATATGTTTCTATCCACCTTTCCTGTACATTCTTCCGAATATACTCATTAAAAATTGATACAATTTTACAATGAACCTAAATGGGGTCTTTTGTCTTGAGGCAATTTCTCTTGAAGTGACACTAAATTGTTCATTCCTTTTGATGACGATCGTAATCTTTGTGTTTAGGATGTGTCATTTCTGATTCCATTATGGCCGAAGTATTGGCCCGCGGTACTAATAAAACCGATCCATCAGCAGACTGTTGCAAACTGTATTCATATGGCGAGTACTGGTTTCCATCTGGATCACGAAGAGACTGCAAACAAATAATATTTTAAAATTAATATTATTTAAAGACTTTTTTACGGCGAAGAAAAATTTGTATTTTGGTATAAAATGTGGATGTATAACATATTTTCTTCCGCTAAAATTGCTAAAAATTTAATTGTGGGAATACTAAGTTGAAGATGAATTAAATCTGAGGGTACGTGAACAAAAAAGGTTGAATACCACTGGTATAAATCTATTAATGGATGAATTAAAGCTAAAATTATTCTTTATCTCTAAGTAAATAGACAATATGGTTCCTTTCTGAAGCTTGTTCTTCTGTTACCATCCGCTACTGCCTTGCTAGGCCCATCATAGCCGCCACTTTTCAGGGTTTATGTAGGGCTTTCACAGCTACTGTATCGGTCTTGGGGCACACCTAGTCTCCACTGTACTTTGCCCCTACATGCAATCCCCTACGTCATGCTGTTGCCCATCTCCCACAATGTGGATGAGGGGTTGAACTGGAAGGAAACCCTTTCGTGGAATGAGGGAGTGAGAGAGGTAGTGGTTAAGAAGAATAGAGCCTTCAAGAAGTGGTTTCAACTTAAGACAATAGAGGCAAAAGAGGTAAGCAAACGAGATAGTGAGGGAAGTAAGAAAGTGCTGTATAAAATGGTTCAGAGTAGAAGAAGGAACAGGGAAGGGTGTGTGTGTGTGGTTGACAAGAATGTAAATGAGGTGGATAGAAAAGAAAAACTGAAGGAGGTGTGGAAGGCATTTTGAGGAGTTGCTGAATGCAAAGAGGAGAAGCGAGAAGGAGGAGGAAGAAGGGAAAAACGAAGGCTGTAGTCCGGGAAGGGCAATAAATATAATCTGTAAAGATGTTGAAGAGACCCTTTTGGAAAATAAAGTGTGTGAAAGCACCAGGGGAGGATTCCGAAATACTAGAAGAAGTGTGGGAATTTGAGAGGAGTAACACTTATGTGTCAATGTGCAAAAATACATAAGTCCTAGAGAGGAAAGTCATAAGAGTAGTGGAAGGAGGGTTGAGAGAGGAGCAGTATGGCTTCAGAAAAAGTAGATCTATAATAGACCTAATATTCACCATGAAGCAGTTGCAGGTACACCATTATGAGTTCGAAAAGGATCTGCTGATGGCTTTTCTGGACATTTAAATATCTCATGACAGTGTGTACAAAAATAAGATGTGGGAAGCATTGAAAAATAAAGGGGGTGAAAGATGGAATAGTGAGGAGAGTGAGAGAAAAGTACAAGGGAAGTGTAAGCTTGGCGAAAGTGGGAGGGGAGTGGACAGATTGGTTTGAGTTAAGGAATAGCTTGAAACAGGGAAGCGAGCTCTTGCCAGTGTTGTTTGTGTTAGTAATGATGAGAGAGGTGGTAGGAAGAGTAGGGGAAGGAAACATGAAAGCAATAACGTTTGTGGATGACTTGATGGTGTGGGGAAGCAAGGAGTTCAGGTACAGTTAGATGTATGGAATGAGGTGGTAGTACAATATGAAATTAAGTTTATTGTAAGGAGCAAATTGGTGATTACAACACGAAAGGAAATTAGGCGCACGAGAGGAGTAATATTAAAACGGGAGCAACTTAAGAAAGTGTCAGAAGTCTGGTTTGGGGTAGAGATGTGCCACAGAGGTGCAAAGAAGTGATGTACAGGGTGTACTAAGTCTCAATATTGCAGTATGCATCAGAAATATGGGTGATGAAGGAAATGGATAAGATAGGCATGTGAGATGATATATATTTTAATTCCTCGTTCAATTGTGTATGTGTATGTGTGTGTGTGGTCTTTTAGCCAATCTGGTAGCAAAGAATATTTCCAGGGTACACCATAGGAAGTTGTTTACACGTCTTACCTGTAATGAGATAGTGAGATGGTAGTGATTATGAAGGTGTGGAGCCAGTAGTGATCTTAAACCTAACTTAAGCCTAACTGATCAAACCCTGGTAACCATTGGGATGATTCCTTTTTGTGAAAAATATGTGTGGTACCAGCAGGGAATTGAACCAGAGACCCCTAGATTCGTGGAGAGTTGCAGTGACCACTCTAACACAGGGCTGGTTATCAATTTATATCTAAAAAGTGAACAATTCAATTATTTTTTTAAATATCAAATTTTGTTTTATTTCACACACTTATCACATATTATTAAAAATAGTTTTAGTGTGACAACTAATATATGAAATGAGTGTGTAAACACTGTAAATTAATGTAATGTAAGTGATGTCCATACACGGTTTTCAAATTTTCCAAGTCATTTGAGACTTTATTGATTTTTTAAATCAAAGATAAAACTTAAGTATGTGCATCACTCAGTTTATTTTAATGTGTTGGTTCAATGTATAAAATTATAATATGGTATAGATATGAAACATGTAAAGAGAAGTTAGAAAAACATAAGAATTTGGAATGATGGAGGGACAATTTAAAGATGTTCAACCTGAAAGAGCAGAAAGAAAATGAAACAGAATATCATGAAGAATAGCATAAAAGGAGAGAGTAGGTCCCACATTAAAAAGGTGGATGCATTAAAGAGGATAAAAGAAATTTAAAAAAAATTGATGTGGACGAACTAACAGTGAAATGATAAGAAATGCATGAGAAGCGGGACAGGATGCTGTAAGGGCTATGTAAAGAGAACACGGTACCAGGGGATCGTAAGAAAGGGAGATAGAAGGGCAAGGCCTACACACCAGAAAACTGTAGGCCTCAGAGTTAACAATCAAAACACATACTGGACTACGGCCGCATGGATAGAGTTTGAACATGGTCACTTTGATACTGTTTTTGCCTGTTCAAATTTGTGTCCTTCTTACTCTTGGTAGATGGATATAATATTATATTTATATTATATTTAATCATATAATTATTAAATTATATTTTCTCTTAATAATATTTATATATGAATTACTGACTGATGTTAGTAGGTCAGCTTGGAAGGGAAGTAGAGAAGGTTATCTAAGGTTGAGACCTGGGGGGTGTCTGGATTTGGTTATATATTGGTGAGCAAGTTCCCACCTACGAAGCTGGAAAGCATTACAACTATTGGGGAGTGCTCGTATAACTCTAGTACTATAGCATTATGTGTTTGGGTATGAAGTGCTACAGGTTTGTCAGGGTTGTTGTGTTTGGTCTCAAAATGATGGCCATTCATTCGTGGTCCGAGTGCTCCTGTGGTGAAGCCAATGTATTCAGCAATGCGGTAGTTGTATTATAACTGGTATACAAGATTTTCTGTGGATCAGTCATAGTGGCTTTTCAGGGGATATTCCATTTGTCTGAGCCTGCGGTTGAGTGAGGTAGAAGGTTGGTGAATTGTGCTGGTACTGCATCTCGGTTTGTTGCAAGGGCCTGATGTTATTTGTGGCTAGGTCAGGCAATTTAGGGCGAACCAGAATGTTGCAGGGGGGGCTTTTGAATGTAATTCTTGGAGCACCGGTGAGAAGATTTTATGTGAAAGGTGAAGAGCGATATATTATTGGAAGGATGTTTCATTGACAGACTCTTGATTGGATAGGGATTTTTTTAATTGCCTTTTGACTGTGTGTTTAGGGTACCTCAAACTGTGAAAGCCTTGAAGGGTTGTTGACATTTCTTGTCAAGATCTTCTTCCTCAGATCATAAATGTTTGGCTCTGGTATCTAGGCTATCGGGTAGAGTGTTTTACAAGAAGAGGATGGTTGCTTAAGAAATGGAGGTATTGTTGATGGTTGGCGGCTTTGATGTGAACCGTGGTGTTTATGTTTCCCTCATAAAGGTTTAGTTCCAGATCCAAGACAGGAAGAGGTGTACAAACTAAAGTGAATGACGTTGACGTGTCACAATACATAAATATATGAGAAAATACTGTAAAGAGAATAAGAAAGAAAATGGAAGCGAGGTGGAGAGAGGAACAACTCATACTTAGGGGAACAAAGTCATCAATAGACTTGATCTTTGCTATATGACAGCTGATGGAAAGAAGGCATGAATTTGGGGAAGACTTGGTAATGCTATTTATGGACATGGAGAAGTTATCAGGAGAGTAAAGAGTATGTATTAAGATAATATGAGTTTTGTTAAGATAGAGAAAGAAGAGTGGACAGAGTGGCTCCAAATAAAAAAGAATTGAAAAAGTAGGAGAGTGCCCTCTACCCAATATTCTTTGTAATGGTAATGGAAATGTCATAAATAAGAGTAGCAAGAAAAATCGAGGAGGAAGAATTAAAGCCATGTTTATAATATTGGGGGAGAAGGACGAGTACAGGAACAACTACTGAAAAGAATGACGTGATGGTAATGACAAGGTATAGGATAAGCTATAAAGCTGGATGGAGTAGAGCTCACAATCGTCTGAAGGAAGATAACACATGAGAAGAGAAACATTTAAATTGGATGCAAGAGAAACCAGGAAAGTGGAGGCTATCGAAATGAAGTTTTTGAGCGACATGCTTGTATTTTCTACAAGGCCATTCTTATAAAAATTCAAATGCACATTTTGATTATTAATTAGCAGCTAAAATAATCATGAATCTTCAATCAAACTTATGTTGTAGTTCAGGGTTCACTTGTATCTGGTCAATATAAACAAAGGGGAAAGGATATCAAATGGATGGATTAAATTAACATCGAAAAAAGAAAAAAAGGGCATAGTAAATGTATGGAAAAGAGAAAAAAGTCTACACACATAAAAAAACAACAACATTAATGTAAGTTGTAATATTTACCTGAAAGACATGTCTGTAAAGTTGGCCGAACTTTTCTTTGACACGTTGCCTCTCCCCTAGCATGAACTCGCGTTCCCGCAGTAGGCGGTTCTTCCGCTCGCGCATATCCCTCACTTCGTCGGCCAGGCTCATGATCTGGTCCAGTTTACGCTTGCGACAGTTCTGCGCAGCCACCTAGTACATAAACAAACAAGTCAAGTTAGGCTATTTGTTTCTCTGACACAACTTAAATTTGTACTATTTAATCAATGGATTCATTATACAATGAAAAAAATACAGTTTTGTAAATCATATAGGTGTATTTTTTAGATTAAGGAAACTAGAGATGGGTCAAATTCACTATTTCTCGAATCTGAATATACAATTTATTTTTGAATTTCGAATCCGAATCCTAACAAATTGTTAGAAATTTTAATGATTTATTTCAAGGCTTTCAATTTTAATCAACCCCAACTACCCCTCTCAAAATACTGGTTAAAATCCAGCCAAATTAAACAATCTAGATTCATATTATTGTTTAGAAATCAAATCAATCAAAATTGGAGTGTCTTTAAATTATTGGGTGACCTGGTGGTCTAAGGGTAAGGTGTCGGACTTCTGTGCTGGGGTCCAAGGTTCAATCCTCCGTCCCGGCACAGATTTATTTGATTACCAAACCCTTCTTCACCTTTGACAAGACGTGTATTAATCACAACTTGTGAATGTGAGGAATGCCAGGCCTCCACCGTGGTTCGGATTCCACGTTAAACTGTAGGTCCTCCATTTCATCTCACGATCACCCTACCATTACACATTAGCGTAAGTGTGTATAACCCGAACGGTTAGTAAGACGCGGTGCTAATATTAATTAAAGTGTTGATATAATGACTCAAGTTACTAAAAAAAATATGTGAAATAAACAAACAAATTAGGTCTAGTTACCTTTTGATCAACTTTAATCATCTTGAGGTACTATAATTTATTTTGGTAAGAAAGCTAAAATAAAAATACAAACAGATTCAAAAAACAAAGAGACTTAAACAAAATGTTTAACAATTAAACATATAATGGAAATAATGAACTCATTAATACCTAAGTGTGTATTACTATTATTATTATTTTCTTTTATATCTGTTATCTTACTTCGTGTAGAAAACCAGAAATATATTCGATTATTGCAATATATCGATTTCTGAGAATACATTCTATTTAAAACATGAACATATTTTTGACTCTTGCAATTTGTTCATTCCTAATTTATTAGGCAAGACTGTGTTTGAATATTTTTACAATTACTTCAATAACATATTTGAAAAAAATAATAAACTCTTAGTTAAAATCAATTTTAAAACAAATTATGAATTAGCAAGTCGTTATTTGATTCCTAAAACTAGATAGCACTTACAAAGTGAGCAGATTAGCTGAATCGATTTCAAACAAACAATTAATATACAATATGTAAGCCGGTAGGCGTAAATAAACAGTTTTATTGGTGTCTAACTTTTGAAATTATTTATTTTTCATGAAACTCAACAAAATATCTAACTTAAGGATTGTATGAAATAAATTGGGGTTCTTTGCATAGTTATAGATAATTAAAACCAATTGGGTAGTAAGAATTAAGAGTCATGTTTATTTAATCATCAATCTGGGCGCTGGTGAGTAAATATATACACCATGGCGGCTGACCTTGTATCATCCGTAATGTGTTCTTATTTCTTTTTTAAAAAAAAAGCCATAATTTGTTTTATTTATTTTCGAGTTTATTTGTAATTCTAGTTTAGAGTTTCAGTTTTTGAAGAGTTTTAATGTGTTCATTACAATATTTAAAAGATTGTTCGCGAGGTGAAAGTTTTACAAGTGACCATGTGCCGAAACGGTCGAGTCCAAGTTTCCCATAGAGGTGGGAGGGTACGGTAATAGGCACGTAAGTTTTTCCACACCTAATAATTTTTTTTTTTAAAGAATATTGTATTAATGTTTATCTCTTTTGTCTGACAAAATAAATATTACGGATTAAGTTGTGCTTTTCAAGTAGGCCTAACTAAGTAATTTTTGAATTCAACATATGATGCTTTGTTTATGAGGTGAAGAATTCGATCATCGAATCCAGTTAAACACCGAATCCTCGAATCTCAAATACTTGTCAGGATTCGGTGGATTCGAAGATTCGAGTGGCCCATCTCTAGTTAAAATTAAACTATTTAGTTACTACAATTCTTAGTAAGTGTGTAAAGGCACATTTTTTGTTTTGACTAAGCAGTTAAAAATTCTAATTTCAGAGTTTTATTTATATTGAAATGAACAAAAAACTTTATCTATGCCCCTCTACAAACTGGTATTTAAAATTCCAAATTATAAGGGGTAAGAGAGTGTAGAAACTTTGTACAATTGATAGTGAAGGAAGCCATCCTGAAAGGATAGTTAAGTTAGGCCTGGATAGAAAAAACACACTTCTCTTTTCATTGCTTCAACTATTGCACTATATCACACTTTGTTGAATTTTCAGAGATGTTACTTTATTATTAAAAGAAACACATTGAAAACACACTATAACCTATCTTTCTGTGTGTCTTTTCTAATGATAAAGGAACATCTCTGAAAATTCAACAATGTTTGAAGTGTAATGAGTACAATAGTTTGAGAAGAGAAGAAATTAAGAGAAATTGTGTTTTTCTATCTAGGCCTAACCTAACTATTCTTTCGGGATGGCTTCCTTCAGTATCACTTACTTTACATTATTGTACAATGTTTCTACACTGTCCTTATTATACATTTCCAAGGGTTTTAATAACATATTTTAAAGGTCAAAAATTGAATAGTGAATAAAGCCAAGAACTAAATAATTGTTAAAATGGAAAATAGATACATTAAAAGATTTCTAAGGCCCTGCCTCCTTAATAATATTGGGCACATTTTCTATGCAAGATTTATGACTATGTGAGCTAGTATTTCAGCCTTTCTTTTAAATGTAGAAAATCTAAATGTCATAGTATGTTGCTATGTTGATGCTAATGAACCACAGTAAACTGTAAAAAAACTGATAATTAAATTTGTGACACAACACAATATGCTTTATTTAATTGAGGGATTATAACCCTAAATCAAATGGAATTTAAATTTGTTACCATGGTAAAACCGAGGAATAATTTCTGTAGAATTGTGAAGCATATGAGTAGAAACAAGCTTGTATTTCCATAAAACACAATAGCGGCCTAATTTATGGTTTAAGCGTTCAATGTGATGACAACTTAATAAGATGGGTTTGGAGGGAAAAAAACAACTGAATAATAGGATTTTACTACTATTTCAAGTTTTTTTTTCTTAAGTTTTGTTGGGATTACCAAATTATCATCTGCAAAAAATTAATCCACATTTGTGCACTTTACCCAATGTATGCATATTATATATTGTAATATTTCATAACAATAATAATTTCTAACAAAAGTGTTTATGTGTAATGCACCAAATTAATGAGCGAATAGTTTTATTTTATTTTGTTGAATGTATGAAAGGGGGAGAGGGGTGGGGGGGTCATTGTATATAATATTGTTAAATGAACATAAATATAATGTGTGGTAAATGTTAAACAAAATAAATAAAGTACAACAAGTGCACAAGAACATTTCCAGACTAAATAATTTTATAGATAGTAAAATAATAAAATTAAAATAAATAATTTGTAATTATTTCACAGTTTAACAGCAATCAACGGATGTATCTAATTTTTAACCATGTTGCTAATTTTAATATGGACCTATGTCAGTGGTCCCCATTTTATGAATATTGAGATATACCTTGTTCTTGCCCCGACGTCGGATGTCTCTAATGAGCGATAGCTGAGACTCACTCAAGTCGTACTTGGAAAGTCGTTCATTGAACTCGTCCATTGGCAGGTTGATGATGTCTTGGACGGTGATGGGGATGTTCATGGATCGGGCTCTTTTCTCATCTCTGTTTAGATGCTCCTCTTCAGACCTGCGAGCTGCACACAAGCATACAGGATTAGATAACAATTATTAGAAATGTTATAAACACATTTTTTATGGCAGTGGCCTTCAAAGTCTGTTGCTTAGACGCAGCTTTTCAAACATAGCATAATGTTTTGCACCCGTGTTTATTATTTTTATTACGTAAACTTTCATCACAAAGTAATTTTTAACCATCAAATCACTTTTTAAGAATGTTCAACAGTTTTTCTAAATAAAAATAATGTCTTGAAAGAATGTAGATTGTTTAGTTGGTCGACACTTTAAACTAATGAATGAAGAATTATCCTGAAAAGTAGCTATTACATGGTGCAAAGATTATGATTCCTGAGTTTGAGTGAGCTAAGTAAAAGGGAACATTGGTACATTTCCTTAAAAACTAGTTTGCTTTGATTTGTTTTCCCAGGGTAGTTGAAAACTATTAAACTGGCATCGATGTGTACAAGAATTAATAATGGTTGTTACCTTTATGCTTGTCTCTGGCGATTGGCCTTTGCATGGAGCCAGCACTCTCTGCAGGCAAGTGGTAGGTGTGGTTGTGTTGGAGGTGTTCCAGGCTGCTTCTTGGTTCTGTCACAAAAAACAACGTATGATCTTCTCGACACTGACTTACTCACGGGGCAGGTATAAGTATGACACGTCAAGGAAATATAACATTTTGGGGTGTGAATTTTGGTGATTTGGAGAATTCCACAAAATGAGGTTGGTGTATCAAACATGTACTTTTTCTTTAACATGAGCCAGTTTCCAAAATTTGTGTAATTCATACACCAAATATGTGCAATGTTTGGCAGAAAAAACACATGTTAAAAGTAGGTAATTTTGTGCCTTTTAAAGTAATTGTCTAAATATGTAGTTTTTCTGTAAAAAAAGAAAAGTTTGGTTAGGGGTGCACATAAATGCTGACTAGACACTACATCACCATCATCAACTGTATCAACCGTTTCCAGCCTGTACCTCCATCTTCCACTATCTTTCAACCATTCTTCTCCTCTCACTTGAACACTTCTGTTATCTGCTCCTCCCATCTCTTTCTTGCTTCCCCTAGGTGTTTTTCCCACATTTTCTTTGGCATCCTCTCTTTTTCCATCCTCATTACATGCCCATTTCATTTCAGTCTTGCTTCCTCTACTACTTTTTTCATAACAAACATAATATGTTGTTAACTCTATGGCAAATTGTAAAAATATGTTAATGGTATGTTTTCTTTTGAGTTATTGTAACTTAAAATATTTTTATATCTAAAAAAAATCTTTTTATTTTTTTATTTTCTTACCTGAATGATGCCTCATGAACTCCACACTACAGCTATACTTGATCTCGGCAGGTTTGGGCCCCACAGCTCCCTCGACTGGCCCAGTGAATGTGTTAGTCGGGGCCACAGCCGCAGTCTCTTCATATTCGTACTTGACCGGAGTGGCGGGTAGACCTGGGGTCATGCCGTGGCTGCCCAGGGAGGTTCCACCTGACATCACATATCATATAACTGAGTGGAATGTAACCCAGCTGGGTGCCCTTGAAGGGTGGGTTTTCTTCTTTAAAATGTAACCATCTCATTCTGTTTCCTTAAGTAATTTATAGCGAATACTGTATAAGTGATCACAAATAAAATGACTAGTATATTATCACACAATATCACCATCTCAGACATCCAATACAACCGCTCACTGCTATATTTATTTTGAATTAAAAGTTAATGTACTTTAAGATTAATAGGAGGAAAGCCTATATACATATTATGGGAGGATAAAAAAAGACACTAAGATAATCTACAATTTTACAGTATTTTTTATTTGTTAACTTATGAAGTTTCATCAGTCTTGGTTGCTTTCTGTTTATTAAATGTCTGGGATGTAGAGTATTAATTGTGCTTCAAGTTAATTATAATTATTATTATTATTATTATTACAGGGTGGTTATAATGTTTCTGGAAAGAAAAACTTCTTTACTTTTATATGATTAAAAAGTAGAGGATTTTGTTTAAATTTTAATAACTTATTGTAGCATGTCAATCAGACAGATTTGACAGCTACAATTAAATATCAATATTTGAAAAATTTACGAAAGAAAGAAAACAATATTAACATTTTTAAAAGTAATCTACCTCAAAGTTTATGTTCTCTCACTAGACGCAGTTAAATAAAATTACGTGTTTCCCTAACTTGAAACACGTGGATGTTCAAAATTATTGTCTTTTGATAAATACTGTAGCAGTTATCAAAGAAGAGGATTAATATTATCATATTTATGAATAAAATACGTTAACGCATGCCATTTGCCATTGGATGATGTCGGATAAATTTACTTACACTTGCCATGCTGTCTACAAGAAAATATAGTAAAGTACATCTATATCATAAATTCTCATAAAAATTGGCCATATTCAACAGTGTGGTTACCTATGCCTGGCGTTTGGTACTTTCTGAGATTTCAATCACTCTCCTCTTAGTATTTTTCTGATTTGATGTGTTTACGGAAGTAGCATAAAACTGTCCACATTTTTCATTCATATTGTCTATTTAGCTAGTTATTAACATATTTGGAGAAAAATCAAATATATATACGCACAAAACAGTTACACTTAGTTATATAAAACTTGCTATCTTAATACCATTACTTTTGATTTTTACAAATAACAATATCAAAATAATCGATTGTCAATCATGCTTACACCAAATATGACCAACCGCCTCTAGAAATCGGCAAAAGCGGGTACTATCCGTATAGACAGCAGCCTTGGCATAGTGCTATCACCAGTATTACCACGTTGAAAATTATATTGCATGACATGGTATTTGTCAAATTACAAAGAAATTGTGTTTATTTAAAAAAAAAACACTTAAATCCGTGTTATTTGTGGGAAAACAATAAAATTTGTGTTATCACACATTTGAATTTTACAGGTCCCTAAATATATAATTACCTGAACATTTTAAATTCCCTTACAAACCCAGGTTTAGCAATTCTGTAATAAAATTTGAGTCTGCACTGGGAATGGTTTTCCACATCCTCTTCACAGGCCCATAGATTAGTCATCCTCACACAACCCTTGTTTTGAATGTAATAAAACAAAACTGACTGACCTGTGGCCTGCTCCTGGAAGTAGCGCTTGCCATACATTTGGTGTTTCTTTTGGGCCATGGGAGGCATTCTGTGGGTTGTGTCTGGTATGCTCACTGCGGGGCTCGAGTGGTGGCGACTGCTAGTGTAGCTATAGTCATACGGCCGGTACTTGCTGCTGGCAACACATCCAACAATCTCAGATCCACACTGGTTAGCATAACTCAACTATTTTGATGAGACTTTAGTTTTGTTTGGCTATGCATAAGCCTTAGATTAGGCAAAATAAAATAAGTAAAAGTATTCAAAAATAGTTAATCTCAAATTAATAGATTTAAGACTGAGATTAATATTTTATTTCAGGTGTCACTCAAATAGTGATTAAAAAAATGTACAATTTGAGAGTAAGTACTTGATAGTTAACATTATAAGTTAAGTTGGTGGCATACTTAGAAAGGGGTGGCAGAGCAAGCGGGGTACACTTCACCACTTCTTTTGCAGAAGGAAAATAATGTTAATAAAAGTTTAAAACATTATAAGTACAACTATAATAATGCGCAATGAAGAAATGTTGAATACATGAGCTAAATTTAAGACCAGTTTGGTATTTAAAAGGTTTGAAAACAATTAGAGTGGCTCCAAAATTAATAATTGAAACCATTAAAGAAATAATAGCTTTGGTAAATTGTATGCACAAGTGTTCCACTATTTTCTTACTACCTAATTCCCTGTGCTTTAGAAAACTCAGATTGAAGTCAAGAGGACTGGAATTTCATTTTTCATAAAATTGACAATTGTGAAATCGTGTAACTGATGTCTAAAGCTGGATGATTTGGGCTAAGTGGGGAAATATACACAATCATTTAACAACCCAATGTTTTAGGGAGTATTTACATGTTTGAATTAGCATGGTAGATTCTTGAATTCACTTAATATTCTAACCAAAAACCTACTATTTATAAAGTTCCCAAATAATCCAGTAATTTTATTAAATTTTGTGAAATTTTCTGCATTTTCCTGGGTGTGTGACAGCCCTGACGCCTACCGGTAAAAATGAGGGTGCACCAGTGTCTAAGTCCTTTCTATCAATACTTTTACTCGAATAAGGTTTTATTGTGCTCTAACTTATTATTTCAATAAATTTTGAGATATCTGGTTTTGAATAGTAAAAATCAAATATTAAATCATGTGTGTTCAAGGTTAATGTGATGAACCAAAGGCATACTTGCAGACGCCGTTCAGTACCTGGAATGGTAATCCACAGAGTAATGGTCCCCGGGAGTGTGTCCCGAGTCTGATCCAGTCTCCATCCACTCCCCGTCAGACAGTGAAGGCACTCGCTCTGAGCCCATGGAGCTGACAGCACTGTCACTGGAGGCATCCATGCGTTCCTCGGAGGGCTGTAGCACTGTGGTGCTGCCATTGTTAGAACTGTTACTCTCGAGAATACGCATCGAGTACATGCCTGTAACACGCAACACAGATACTATGTAGTCTCGCCTGACAATAACGACACAAACATTAGCAACACACTTGAAATAGTAAAGCAGAATCAAACGAAAGATGAAGAGATATTGTTATTCTAGAAAACGTTCATTTTTAAAATTAACACAAGAAACATTCTATAAAGACTAGAAAAAATAGATTTTAATAACCCAATTAAATTTTATAACAGAGTTATTCAGATGAGCTCAAGCTCATAGATTCTTCATAATTTAAGACAAGAGTATGCATGGACATGTAAGACTATCAGCAAGAGTCACAGTGACTCATGGTCAGCATTTATGCTGCCAGATGTAAAAGTTTAAACTGTACAAGGTTGTGTTTGAATATAACCCATGCCTACAGGAATTAAGTCCCAAGACATTTGGTTTTGCAAGCCAAATATCTACTACTGACCTAACCATAATAATGCCATTATTGAGGTCATATATCAATGATTAATTTATGGTAGCGCCTATAATGGACGTGTATTTGTTAGTTATTGAGACACTTTCTAGAACATTTCAAGTATTGCTTGTGTGTCAAGTTTCTTTGGAAAAAACAATGTTCATCATATAACAATGAAAATGGGGGGTTGTGGTGGGGGGAATAATAAAAAAACTTTCAACATATAGTCTTTGATGTTGAGAGTTTGGTGTACAATAAATTTACTTCAGAGCACCAAGTTATATTATTACCCACCTAAACTATCCTCATATTTACACCAATAGAATAGAGTTGAAGAAAGAAGAATTTAGAGGAAATGCATCTAGTTTTGTGTCAAGATTGGAAAACCATTTATAGACCCCCTCTTTGTACAAATGGATTGTTTTCAAACCTCATCCTATCAGTCACTATACTAGATGAGAATAATTTCTTTATTTGCATGTCCACATGTGCAGATTTTATGATCCTTTTCTGATCCTGATTCAATAAAAACCTAGGAAACTTAATTTGTTTTTAACATTGATCTAGCCCGGTATTAAATACAATGCAGCAAACTTAATAAAGTTGCACCTAAGGATCATAGATGGTTTGTATGCATAGAAGAATCTAGGTAGTTCAAGAGATATACACCTAGTGCACACCCTAGGGATGAATGACATGTAGTGCAACGATATCAAGCAACAAAGAGAAAATGTGTGATAATATGTTTATATTTTGTAAATTTTATATGTATCTATATATAAAGTACTTTATACATTTAAAAACATATAGTTGTTTTTTTTCAAATTTTTGTTTAGTTTTGTCAGGCACTTTTAAGTATCAGCAGAAAAATCATCAATAATAATATTAATGTGGGAGGGATTCCATGGGTACATTTGAAAATAGGCATTAGTTGAATTAAGTTGGTTGCTGGTTATGCTCCGGTGAGGGGTTAAGGCGATAATGTGAGAATAGAGTTTTTGAATGAGTTCAATGAAGTCTTGACTTCATGTATGCCGGGCGAAAGAATTAGCTTGTTAGGTGATATGAATGGATGGGTAGGTACCCAAAGAGATTTCCGAGAGAGAGTGTTAGGAAGGTAAGGTGATGACAGGTAGATGAGATTGTTAATGAATATGTGTTTTTAAAAAGGTTAATTTGTGTTAAACACATGGTTTAAGCAGAAATATATTCACTTGTATAAATGGCGAAGGGGTATTTCAAGAATGATGATTGATCTTGTAGTGTATGATGAGAAACTGAGAAGTGTAGTAAGGAATACTAGGGCTGTGCGTGGAGCTGACCGTGGAACAGACCACTTCCTAGTGAGCTCTGTACTTGAATTAGGTAGTAATTTTGAGAGGAAACAGCGCAAGAGTCTTAAGCAAGTAAGAGTGAAAGTGTAAAAGTTGTAGGATAAAAGAATAAGAGCGCAATATGAAAGATTGCTGGGTGAAAAGTTAACTTTACTAGATCATGAATGGAATGTCAAAATAAATGCTCATGGTATTGAAAGTGCTTGGAATAGAATAAAAGAGGCTGTAGTTGAGTGTGTTAAATATGTGTGTGTGGGAAACTTAAAAAGAGATGCATGCTGGAATGTGAAAACGTGCCACTGCAGGTTTATAGAAGGTTTATTCTACGAACATCAAACATTACTGGATTGAAAGTAGTTTATTAACTGTAATATTAATATGAACTGAAAAACTAAATACAGATCAGGCAAGAACAAATACTATCAACAGAACTACCAACACTTCACCTCAATTTAACATGCTGTAAATGTGCACAGAGAGGAGGCAAATGTGTTAAATTTGGATGAATCCTAATAGTGGGTGCAAGAAACAAGGGTGTGAAGGGAGGTAACATGGAGGAACATGTTGAAGATGGAGGAATACATAGCCTATTTTATGATGCATTCAATCCTAGACACTTACATAGTTGATTAAACTTAGTAATATTTAAGCTTTTGGTTAAAATGTCCGCAATTTGAAATTCACTTTGAACATATTCAATCTTTAGAACTTTATCACACACTAACTCCCTTACAAAATTATATTTCACATCCATATGATTCAATATTTTGTGTTCCCACTTCTCAAGACACTTGATTGCAGGCTGGTGGTCCTCATATATGGTGGGCACTTTGTGGTTGATTCCCAGCTCCAGTAGTAGACTGCATAGCCACAGGACATCAGCACAGGCATTGGCAAGTGAAATGAATTCTGCCTCACAGGTACTCAAGGCAATAGTGGGCTACTTTCTAGTTATCCAAGATACACTTGAACTAAAAACTTTCAGAAGGAATCCAGATATTGGCTTACGACTGGAGTTGTAGGAAAGTTCAGGGCTAGGTGTGAAGTTCCTTGTAAATAGCGAAGAATGTGCTTCAGTGACTCCCAATGAGTGTTAGTTGGACAGCTTTGAAACCTGCTGAAATAATTGACCGAAAAACTCAGGTCAGGTCTGGTGCATAACATTAAATGCATCAAACTGCCCAAGAACGCTCTGTTTGGCTTGATGCCAATTATAGAGGTTGATCTTCCATCTTCAATAGGGGTTTCGTGTCCATTGGTGTTTTAGCTATTTTGCGAGTTTCCATGTAAAATTTGGATAAAAGTCATAAGATGGTTGACTAAGATATATACCATCGTTTTTTTTCTCAATTTTTATCCCGAGGAAAAAGTGTAAAAGTGACCCAGTGCCTTGGTATCACCGACAACATGTAGGTACAGACATGGATCATTCTGCACTGGTTTAAAACCAAGTGATCTAAGAAAATTGTCAAGGCACTTGTTCCATTCTATGGGTGCTTGCTTGAGGCCATACAATGATTTATTGAGCTTGCAAACAAGTTCTAAATTATTTTAAGGACCAAGGAGTTGCAAGAAAGTTTTCTGCATTCATAGCAAATGCTACATAATCTTGCAAAGAGCTTGGTTTCACACGAGCTCCGACAAAGTTCACCTTCATCTGATAGTGGAGGCGTTTCTTCCCAACTCTTCATGACTGGCTTCACCTGAAGGTAGGCTTCCTTCTGACGGAATGGTAACTGTTTCACAAAGTAGTGGTGCTTTCACTGCTGGGGATATGGGCATATTTCCTCCAATCCAGGTGACATTTTCATTAAAAAAACACATCACACCTTTCTTGTGACAGGGTTCCACATCTTATAGCCAATGGGGTAATAGCCGACCATTATTCACTTCTGGATATGATTGTTCAGTTTCCCTTTAAGTAGCTCATTAGGGATGCGCACATAGCCAATACAGCCAAACACACGCAATTTTGACAAGTTTGGACGTTGACTATACAAGACCTCAGCAGGCGTTTTACAATCCAAGGCTACTGTTGGGCTTCTATTAACAATATATACTGCTGTTATCACAGCTTCTGACCAGAGATCTTTCAAAACATTTGCGCTTAGTAACATACACTGCACAGGGTCCATTAGTGTTCTATTCATGCGTTCACTTACTCCGTTTTGAGAGGGTGTATATCTGATAGTATATTCAAACTGTATACCTTTAAATTCAAAGTATTTTCTCATCTCTGAAGATAAGTATTCTCCACCTCGGGCACACCTGAAGCGGCTTATTCTTTCATTAAAGTGAACAGTAGCTAGAGCTTCATACTTCTTAAAACACTCAAAATACCTCTGGCATTTCTTTGATCATGTACACATAGGTAAAGTGACTGTAATCATTAATTAGAGTAAGTATGTATCTCTTACCGTCATGTGATGTAGGAATTATCGGAACCATGATATCACTGTGGACAAGCTGCAAGGGGTGCTTAGCCCTTGAACGAGTTTTTACATGAGGCAATTTAGTCATTTTACCTTGGATACAATGATCACATGGAGATTCCCGAGTTGTAAATTTTTGTTCATGCCATCAACCATTTCACAAAGAGACTTCAAACTGGTATTGCCAATATGCGCCCGTCGTTTATGCCATAGATTTGTACAATCTACCTCAGCAACATTGGCACAGGTATTTTGAACAGAAAATGTCACTAAATACATTTTGAGCAGACTCAGATGCAACTGCTACAAGTTTATCATGCTTGAAATTTTTTGCTACATCTTCTTCAAAAAGTCATCTGACTGATAAGAGGTTATGTTGTAGACCAGGCACGATAAGAATACTTCCCAGCTTGATCACATTGATCATTCCATCCATCTCAAAAGACGCACAGAGATCGCCAACTTTTGTCGCTTTTAAATTTTCCCCTGTTTTGCAAGCTTGATATTCACAGGACTTGAGAGAGTATGAATATAAGTTAGAAGATGACAATAAGTAGCACAGATCATGTGTTCTGAAGCTCCCGAGTCTAGATACCAGGATGTAAACAGGACAGAATCCACTTCCAAGGACGTGTTGGGTGCCAAACTGAACTCTACTTCTTTAACTTTGGCGATTTGGCTTTCTTTTCATTTTCACTCTGTTTATTCTTAAGTTTACGGCATTCTCAGATCACATGTTCAAATTTTTTACAAAATTTGCACTGAAGTTGACTTCGCTGAGTATTTTGATTAGGTCTATATTGTTGATAAATTATTATTAGCACCGCGTCTTACTACCCATTCGGGTTATACGCACTTACGCTAATGTGTAATGGTAGGGTGATTGTGAGATGAAATGAAGGACCTACAGTTTAACGTGGAATCCGAGCCACGGTGGAGGCCTGGCATTCCTCACATTCACAAGATGTCTTGTCAGAGGTGAAGGAAGGGTTTGGTAATCAGATAAATCTTTGCCGGGACCGAGGATTGAACCCCGGCCGCCAGCATAGAAGTCTGACACCTTACCCCTAGACGCCAGGTCACTTGTTGATAAAAAGATTGAGAATGTTTCTTATGGCTCTGTGTAACTTTTTGATTTGCGTGGGTCATAAAGGAATGTGAGGTTATGACTTCTGCTTTTATACCTTCCGAAAATCATTTCTGTTCCTAATATAATAACCTATTTTTTACAAAGTTCAATGTCAATTTTTCGGCCAGAGTCTCAAGAGTAGTAACAACTACATTGTATTTGTTCGGCATGGCAATTAAAAGATGGCAGACAATATCTAATTCCTCTAATGTAGCACCCAATGACCCTAATTCACAAATCAATTTATCAACTCGATTAAAATGTACCTCCAGAGTTTCACTTGATAGATCGAACTTCATCAATAAAAGACTTTTGTGTAGAAGTAACTGGTTAGCTATGCCTTTTCTTGCGTAGGTATTAATAAGGGAAAGCCATATCTCAACTGCAGATTCTTTATCCTTGGCACATTCAAGAACGTTGTCTGAAAGTTTCTGGACTAATTGAGACTTGCATTTTCAATCTTTTTTTCTTCCACTCTGCCAGTTCTTTTGTCCTCTTATTCGATATTTCAGAACTATCAGCTTCAATGAAAATTAGTTTCGTACGGTAATCACTTTGAACCACTTCCAGCAAATTGAGTTCATCAAGCAGCGTTTCCATTCTAAACTTCCAGTTATTGAAGTTTGAACCATCACATAATGGAACACGATACTTTTCTTCATCTGTCATGGCGGCTAACAAGTCTTCTAGAGATTAATGTTAATGTTGATTCTTGATGCACACAGACAATAATATATGTTCGTTGATTTTAAAGGACTTTGGGCCCATAACCTGAAAACGTGCTACCGCAAGTTTATAGAATGTTTATTCTACGAACATCAAACATTACAGGATTGAAAATAGTTTATTAACTGAAAATCTAAATCAGATCAGGCAAGAACAAATACTATCAACAGAACTACCAACATATAAATAAATGTTAAATTGCTCTACCAACAGAATGAACAGGTGAAATAATCTTTGAGAAAAAATAACAAAGCATACAAACTAATGATTGTTGTGAAGAGTGAAAAAGAACGTAAAAAGTTGTGGGACATATACAGAGAGAATAAGATTAATGCTAAGAAAATAAGAAGTTGTTCTGAAAGTGGTAAAAGAGGACGAAACAAGGAATACAAGGAAAATGCAGTAAGAATGAGTGCAAGAATTAATTATAGGGCAATTATGTTGTTGGGTATTCCAGGCAAAGTTTTCGGGAGAGTTTTGATTGAGTGCGTGAAAAAATTGCAGACAAGATTTGTGGTGTGCAATGTGGTTTTATGGCAAGTAGACATTACACAGACCAGATCTATCCATTGCAACAAGTGATTGAGAAATGTATAGCAGAATGGAATAACGTTTATTGTGCATTCGTTCATCTGGAGAAAGCATACAATCGTGTGAATAGAAGTATGTTATGGAATGGTCTTAGAGAGAATGGTGTGGAGCTTTGAGTGAGGTTTGTGAGAAGTGGTTGATGTACATCTGGACAATGTGAATGTGGGAGTGCTCTTAAATGTAGATGATACCATATCAATGGTTGAGAATTAAAGTGACTTGCAGAATGCATTCAATCATTTGAATGTGGCATCAAGCAAAATGGATCTTGATATAAATGGGTGATAGTTTTTGAAAAGGTCGGATCAGGAAATGACTGTCAACTTAGTTTAAGTGGAAAACTGTTAGAACAAGTGAATGATTTTGTGTAGCTCAGTAGAATGTTCTGTAAAAATAGAAGGATGGATGGTGAAATCAACAGATGGGGGAATACATCTTGGAGAGTAGTTAGACGTATGTGTACTATTGGAAAGAATGAAACAGTATCTAAAGAGACAAAAATGGCAGTATGTAAAAGTGTGTTAACGCAAACATTGTTTTATGGATGTGAAGCGTACGTTTGTCAGGGGAAACACAAGAGCAAGGTGAATGCGTTTGGATTGAGATGGCTAAGAAATGTATGTGGGAAAAACTCATATGGCAAGAGTCCATAGTGAATGGGCACTGAAAGAGTGCAGTTTGAAAGAGAATCCAATAAGTCAATGTGAAAGAAGTGGTGATTTGGGCAGGTTGAGAGGATGAATGTGGACCGGGTGACGAAGCAAATGTACGAAGGTAGAGTATGTGGATCAAAAGGAAAGGGTAGGACATTTAAAAGATGTCTAAATGTTGTAGACGAATGTGTGGAAAAGAGAAACATTAAGAGTTTTAATAATAAAAGAGCATCTATAACTCAGTGTATGGATGTTGTTGAAGTGAAGAAAGTATGCAGAGATAGGGAAGTGTGGGGAAAGTTAGTGAGGATGGATTAAGTACGGAGTTGTGTTTTTAAGATATATGCAGTTTCTTGCCTACCTCATTAGGGAACGGTGTGATTATATATATATATATATATATATAT